>APFE031594279.1:0-67695 GCA_000404065.3 Pinus taeda | reverse complement strand
ATGCCCATATAATCAATCTTTATACGAGAAATATTTTGTTCTCATGAATTTTAGATCAGAAGCGGTTGAGATTTGAGCTGGTGGAACGACGCTCAAGGATAAACTCAGAAACATCTAAGTGTGAGAATGGAGACAGTATGCCCCAGTATTTCACAAAGTTCACCCAATGCCGGGATGAGCTGGGAAGTGTGGGGGTGACTGTCGATGATGAGGACTGGGTGAGCTTGGCTCTCCTTGGTCTTCCGAAGAGTTGGCATTCCTATCAGGACTCTGTCAATGGTCAGGAGAAATTGCCAGGATGGGAGAGACTTTGGTCGGATCTTGTGCAAGAGTAGATCAGCCGGAATACTAGGGAGGAAATCCAAGGAGGGATCTGGGGAAGGATCTAAAGGTGACACACTTGCTTCACAGTTTGAGTTGGATTTCACACTCTTCGCATGCATGGTTTCATCCATGGTGGGAAGTGGTTGGTTTCTTGATAGTGGAGCTTCTCTCCACATGACTGACGACAAGAGTTTGTTCAGTACTTTGGAGAATAAAGATCTCCAAATACTAATAGCGTTGGGTAATGATGAGAAGTATAGTGTCTCAGGTGTAGGCATGGTTATTTTTTAGAGGGAGCATGGATCTTGCTTTACCTTGATCGATGTCAAGTATGTACTAGGACTGAAGAGAAACTTGGTGTCGATCGCGATGCTGGAAGATAGAGGCTATGATGTAGTCTTCAGTAAGGGAAATGTTTTCCTTAGACACATCATCACTAGACAGGTAAAGCAGATTGGTTCATGGGTCAAGAACCTGTATGCTCTTGAGGTTCAAGATGCATGCAAAGCCTTGAGCAGCAAGGAAACTTATGGAGATTTGGTGGTTGAGAGGGAGGGTATATTACCTCTCAACATGCAAATCCAGAAGAAGTCTCCGACAATTGTGGAAGAGCCATGATTGGTGCAACAGCTTCAGGAGGTTGTGGAGCAACCACAACTGGCGAAGATGAGAGGAGATCGAGTAGAGATATCTACTCGTGAAGAGACCTCCAGTAGGGGAAAACTTCAATCTAGGTGGGCTGAGGGATCACATGCAGCCATACCTCCAGGTAGGAGGTGGGGCGATATAGAGTGATTGTCCAAAGGAGGAGGGGTAGGATCCTTGAGGTACCTAACCTCTTGGATGAGGCCTTGCTACAGGAACCTTGATGTGGAGTAGCAAGAACTGATTGATTGGGTAGAGACAGATGTGGATGGAGTGGCAGAGAGAGCAACAGTGCAAGGAATCCCAGGACAACACATAGCTAGTAGGCTGCAACAATGCGAGAGGCACAAGTGTTTTGCACAGTGCTAGGTGGCACAAAGAGGTGTTCAATAGTGCGAGATGCATGGAGATGTTGCAGTAGTGAAGATTTCAGAGAGGGAGCACTTGTCAGCATCAGGTAGAGCTTCAGCATCAGAGTATGTTCCTAGCCCAACAGAGGGGTCAGTTGGGAGTGTTTTTGTTTCAAGTGTTGTTGGAGCAAGTGGACCGGGTAGATGTGTTGCATCCAAAACATTCCAAAGTTACAGGATAGGGGTTGCAGATAATCCATATCTTGTTGAGAGGGAGTGTTGAAAATGCAACAAGATGATGGATCTTAGTGAAAAGAAGTCGCCTTCACTAAGTGTGCGCGCAGGCTATTTTTGGCGCAAAGTCTATTTTTAGACTATGTCTATTTTTAGACATTATGGATCATGTCTATGGTTGCAGGATGCTAATTTATGGATGGATGGTCATGTTTGGTGAAAATTATATGGACTTTATTTAGACATATGGGGGAGTCTATTTTTATATTGCCAGTTCATAAATATAGAACAGTCAAATATTATTAGCTCTTAATTTAAATATTTGGATCTTAAACATTATTCTTATTCTCTTGGAGCACTTCAAGTTCGAGCTACAGATGTGGCACTTGAAGAATTCCATGAGGATAATACATTTTTCTTATGGGTTACTTGAGCTATTGCATGTAGGACTTCAGTCTTAGAACTCAGTTGATGAGTTTGATGGGTTTTGAATTGAGGATTTGATGGATTGTTTCAGTTTGACTTAGTTGATAGTTTGTATTTAAGTCAACTAAAAAATACACTAGTGATGAGTTGATGTGATTGTATTAATTATTCACTAATTTTAAATCATAAATACTAAAGAATACATCAGTTAACTTAGTGCATGGACAGTTCAGTGGAGACAAGTGTTAGAGGTGAGTGAAAGGGAAAAACAACTGTCAGTTGTGACTATAGTTGTGCATGGGATTTGCACAATCAATGGATTGAGTATTGCCAATGAGGATTGCGTGGTATAGGAAAAGGGAATACAAATTTGGAGCTGATTCTTCATTCCATTCTCAACAGGTATTGCACAGTGGAGGCAGGCAAACAGTGGAGGAGATTTGAGCCAGTGACTTGATTCAGATCTGAGCTAGTTTGTGTGTAATAGGTGGAGATAGTACTGAGTACTTGTGAGGAGTATTGTACTATGTATTGTTACATGTTCTCAATAAATATAATAATACAAATAGTTGGGGTTTCAGCTATATGCTTTCTCGGTACTTATTGTGTTTGATATGTGTTGATTGATGCTTTCAATGTGCGCATGCGATTGTTTCTTTAATTCCGCAAAATTGATGATCAATGTAGAGGAGGTTATGTATTATGCATGTATTCCGCAATTAGTGTATAATCAGGATAATCTCTGTGAATAAGTGTCATATTATTCAAAATTTCTACAACATGGAGATTTAGGTTTGGATGGTGCAGTGTGCGGATTTTCACTAGATGATGTATGGTTGCCCCTTTTTGCCTTCAGCTCCTTCTTCTTCTTCTCCTTCCCTTTCTTCTTCTTCTCAGTTACTTGGTTTTTAGTTTTACCAGCTTCACGAAGCAAAGAGGAAGAAGGAGAGGGAGAAACAAACGAAATAGAAGGTTGGGGGGTAACTCTAGTATCATCTAGTTGTTGATTTTATTTCTCAAGAATCACGGTGCTTTGAACGACAGAGGTCGAGAAGAGCCATACTGGCAAGCCAATTGTCAGTCCTAGAAGGGACAATGTGGCCATATGAGGTGCTCCAACAGCTCCCCAAGAGGAGAAAGGACTAGGATTTCCCCCAAGTGGAAATCCTTGGTTGGTGGACTCCATTTTCTCAACCTAAGATCAACGAGGGAACAGTGACGTTATTCCGATTAAAATAAATTTTATGACGCTTTGACACAACTTGCTTTTTCACTTTTTAAGAGTCGAGAAAAAGCTAAAGATGACTCCAGTCACCTTCGATTTTTAATGAGCCTGAAGTAACAAGTGCTCAGATGGACCTTTTCCTTTAAGGAGTCTGAAAAGGAATGAAAGAGACTACCCTAGAAATCTAGACAGAGGGATTACCAAACCAATTGGAAAACTGCAGAATACTTTTTACAATATGGCAATCAATCTTCCCGAATGTTGTGTTCAGTGCATTGCGATCGATAGGGCGGCAGACATGGCTTCCTAAGGATAAAGGATATAGCCTATTGTGGTCTCCCAATATATACTCGATAGTACATGGGAGCACAAGTTTGTACTAGCACTTGTCGTCTCAAAGAGGAGGAATCACCAAACTTATGATGAAAGCGATAGTTGCCAGGCTTTACGACGCTAGAATATGTCTCTAGCCTAGACTTCTAAATGTTGTGCATTATATTCCAAAGCATTTTTATGTTCATTGAATTTATTTTACAGTTGATCTTTCTTAATAAGTTTGCCTTTAAGGTTCATCGCGTGATGTAGATACACAATTCCTAAAATGCAATCTAGGATGATAAACAATCATTTATTCTTCTTTTTTCAATGAAAATCCTAGCTACTAAGGAAAGAGAAGCGATATTATTTCAACATAGAGCAAAGAACACACACTAGATGCACTATCATAAATCAAAATCAACAAGCAGTCTAAATGCAAATGCACATGCATGTATTTTTCCGCTTTAGTAATGTGTGAATGACAAAAAGAATGCTAAGTACAAATTTGAATTATCTTTTCAAAGTGATAGTACTAACAATTTTCTCTTCAAAAGGCGAAAGGAAGACAATGATGACACTTTACGATTTTGAATTGAAAACTGCTTTCGACACTTGAAATACTATTAATTCAAATCAAATACAAATGTAACAGTGTAATCGACCATCAAGAATAGTAGGATTCTTTTCTTTGACTGAAAACAACACTTACGACACTTCCAAATCAAAAGACGAAAGTTCGATTAAGCTACATATTTGTAAAGGAGAACTGTAAATGGCGAACAATACATAAAAACATTCACAATTATTTGTACAATGGAGGTTGAATAATGCAAAGGAAGGGAGTTTCCACAGTGGTATACTGATCACAGACAACAAAACTCCTGAATAAAGCTAAAGAGAGTGAAGAAAAAACCAAAATCTGGAGGCAGAAATAGTCTTATCTGATCATCGCACCTGTAACACAGGGAAATAGGGATGCATCTCACCTACTGCACACAGGAGGTGCGATGCATCCAGATTGCCAAGAGGAAAGGGTGCGATGGTCAAGGGATGAGACTTTAACTTTTTTTTGGTCATAGTTTGTAGCTTAGTTCAGGGATTTAGGCTGAGCTAATGATAGCCAGTAAATACAAATCATAGGGGCTGATCTAATGAGGTTACTAAAGCCACAACCATGGCAATTAGGATGTTTGCAAGTCAGACTTTTAATTCATAAACTAACCTGGAGATTGACTGGAGCAGTGTTTATCTACTTTGAAGTTGCATAGCAAAAGCAGTTCGAAGGCTAGCTGGCATAAATTCAGGTTCCATCTGTAGTTTATAAAGTAAACAAACTAGAAACAAGCAAACAAGCTATTCGCTCCCCAGCGGAGTCACCATTTTGTTATCAAGAAATCTAGTGTCCATTCAGAGATGCTAGTCCCACTAAGACGGGTAGCTATCTTAGAAGCAAACAAACTAAAGTTACTTGCGTTTTCCTTTATGAGGAGTAGATGAGAGAAAAGCAAAGAGTACCAACCTCAGCCCTTCACTTGTCTCCTTGTTTGTTTCCTCTCCCCTCTGATAGATCTTTGCCACTCCTCCCTTGCTTGTCCCGCTTCAAAGAGCACTTGTAAAGTCAAAGCAGCATGATACCATCAAAGCGCAGAGATCTACAATATAGGAACAGATATATATTAACCACACAAATTCATATATCAACTCAAACATACAAGAAAGTGGAGGAAAACTCAAATAGCTTTACTGATAGAAAGAGTAGAAGAGAAGATTACAACCCATTGATCTGACCCAATGTCACCCTCCTAGCATGAAAGCCCTTCTTCACCTCATGAAAAGCTTAGATCACCCAACACTATGATGTTCCACAAGGAAACCAACAACGCTTCCTTACAAAATACAAGATTCAAGCCTCTGGATCTCTGGGATGAGGGATCCATATATAGATGTTTGCAAGGGGGTGAGTCAGCTTCTGGGATTTTGATTAGTGTCCTCTCTCTAATAGTTCTTGGTTCCACTTAGAGATTCATGATATCTTATTCATCCCTGGGCGAATTCAGAGAGGCAAGTGTCACAAGAGAATTTTATGGAAGATTCCATGATCATCCACCTTGCAAACTGTCTCTGCCATTTGTCTACTCTCGCCCATCGCACCCTACAGAAGGGATTTTTAGTATGCATCTCACATTTTGCATGTGGCAGGTGAGATGCATCACACCCTTAACACTGAGCAGTCTGTATGGTCTAGTTTTGACCAGTTCTGAGTAGTTTTCCATGGAGAACTTCTGGGAGATGATGTAATCAATTGACCTTGTTCCTTTAGGGTGTGAAACAACACTTTTTTAGGGGACTCAGTAAGCCCTTGGTTTATGGACATTATGATTGGGGTTGCAGTGCCCAAAATATGATTTATAATTAGGGCGGGGTCATTAGGGGTTTGAGGTGTACCTTGTAACCTCACTTTATGGGGTCCGGGGGCAGCACCTTTGAAAATTTTGGTTTTGGACCCTTATGTTAGGTTGGGTGGACCCACCTATGGTTGCTGCATGAATTTTCGCCACATTGTTTTTTGGATGTGATGGTTTTCGGTCCATGTTTTGGATGTTGATGGTTTTTTGGTCCATGGTATTTGGAGGGCTTACATGTATAAATATGTATTGTAACATTGAAAGGGAATATAATGAAAACAAGCTGGGTATAGTCCCCGGGTTTTGGGATCCAAGGGAAAATCTCTGTGTATATGTGTTTTATGTGTTATTCTCTCGCATTGTTTATTTTCTGTGTTTTAGAATTTGTATGCAGGTAATTTCTGTACGGGGTTAAAACCTACATTTGGTATCAGAGCATATTTGGCTTCAAGGGGACACCTTTGTTGCTGAGGGTTTTCACTTGGGCCTGTAGTAGACCTTGTTTAGTGGGAGATCTATGAGATCGATTCTGTTGGTGAAAAAGGATGGCGAGCAGTGGAAAGATAGAGATTGAGAAATTTAATGGTCAGAGTTTTGAGTTGTGGAAACTCAAGATGGGGGATCTTTTGGTGGATAAAGATCATTGGATCGCGGTAGATCTAATGGCCTCATTTAACCAATGAATTAGTTTCCCAATTATTCCCTTCTGTTTCCTATACTTCTTAAGTGATTTTCTGAGCCTGTCCCTGTAGGATTTCTTTATCCTGGAACTTCCAATCAGTGATGGGTTAACTGCATTATCCTCTTATTCCTGTAAAGGTGGTAATGTGTTGGCATCAGGGAGGGTTCTATCTGGAACTGTATCTCCCGAGGGCACTTCATCTTCTAACTCTGCCTTGTCATGGATTTCTCTTTCAGGAGATCCTAATACAATGGTGTCTCTCGAACTATTATCATTCTCGGGATTTTCTTCTGGGTAGGCCTCGTCCTCAGGGGACTTAGAAAAAATACTATTACTTGGTTGATTTTCATCTACCAGGGTTTCATTTACAAGGTTTCCTTCAGCTGGGGGGTCCACTAGACCATTATCTGCTTCCCAATTTCCTCCTTTAGTGACATATTCTTCATGTATCTCTGCTTCAAAGGGTTTTTCCACAGAAGGTATTGGTTCCCTCTGTTATTCCATGGAATCAGTGCATGGCAGTTTTTTCTCACGACTAGGGCTATCAGTAAGGGTAGACTAGTTGGGGGTGCAATTATGTTCCTCAAAATTCCTAGATTCTTCTTTACTTTCTCTAAATATCCCCATGTTTTACAATACCCTAGCCACTTCCTCCTCGTAATCTTGCAAAGGGGAATTTTGTGGACTTGTATGTGGTGTGCAGGATGGTCCAGCCTCATATTCTTGAATTGGGATGCTTTGTTGGGTTCTCACTCACACAGAGCGCCTACGTTTTTCTGGGTTCAGGGGCACGGAGGAATTCTTTCTTTTTAATGTCTTTCTTGGACCTGGGGTTCTTGGCCCTTGTTGCTTTGTTACTATGTTTTCTAGGGGTGGAGCTAAGGTAGGATTTATAATAATATCCCAATTTAACTGTTTTTGGGCCAGTCCATTCATAATAATTAATTTAATCAATCGGTGATGACTAATTACTTTGTGTGTGTCCTTGGCTATCCTAACTCGATAGGCGACATCATGTAATAGGGAATTCAAGTAAAACAACAAATTAACTAAAATTTTCTCTTTTAAAATGGCTAGAAGTTTCAGTTGATGGGGATTTACCACATCGTATCAACTGTCGCAAGTAATGTATATTTGCACAATGATGGCCAATGCTTGCCACGACTACCTTAACGCCGAAGGAAGGATCCCTTTTCATGCGCACCCCAATTGCTCTCCTAGATCCTAGAATACTTAAATCGCATTGTGCAAAAGGAACTGTTTTTTTGTCCATTTGGTTCCTTCAGCTGGAAGTCCAGTGACTTTGGCTATGACAACTTCAGAAATTGTTATACTTCTGCCTCTGACTGTGGTGCTATCATTCTACAAATTATGCAAAAATTCCAACGTCAGCCCCTCATGAAAATCCTGCAACCTATTCAGATATTGTAGCCATTCTACGCACTCAAGAATTTCATAATCTTGATCTGATACAATAAGTATTGGCGGTTCATTCCTGATAGCTCTTCCTCCCATGGTTGATGTACCTGTAAATGGTTCGCTTGTATGCAATTGTTTTACACTTCCACAATTCAGGACAACAACAGAAAATGTTACAACAATTAACAGAGAAATGATGATGCTTTAGGATTTAATATCATATTTAGTTAAGGAATTGGTCTTGTCAACCATACTTAATGCAAGATCATGAGTCTACATGCCAGCCATAATGGTTGTCATCCTTACCCTAATCATAAATACTCACTAATTATTACTCATTCATAATCATGATTCAATCCTTCCCTGTAAGTTAATTAAAATGATTATCACTCAATTGTTCTTAACTTTTACACATGCCATGTGTATGCAGGCCATCCCCCTTCTGACCAGAAAAGGGCGTGCACGTCCTTTCAACATGTGAAAAGCAAGTGAAAGCATTAACAAGACATAAATGTCGGAAACCAATTATAAAAACAGTGTGTTAATCAATAAAGAAATTAAAGCAAGGCACGTCATTAGATGTGAAATGGCCAAAAAGAACTTAAAATAGAGATTTTAATACATTATGTCAAAATATTTTCACCGGAATTGGTATTAATGACAAAGGCATAATCGGCGGTACATATTAATGAAGGATGTAAAATGATTGGACAATTTGGAATATAATGAATATATGATATAAGTTTACCATGCAAATCATCTTGTAAGAGTGTTTTTCAAATGGAAAATTTCCTTGAGAAATAAATCCATAGGTGATAAGAGTTTGGAGAACATTTGGCAATGTAAGATTATACCTCAATACCATAAGTAGAGTTGTTGTTGCCAGCATGCATTCATAGCCTCGACAGGGTTTCCTTTTAACCCCACAAATAATCTAGAGTCCTCCTTTTAGAATGTAGATGGTTCTTCTTTTTCTTGTCATAAAAATACCACTATGTTGGCATGGTGATGAGATGACCATAGTGTCATTCACTAGGATATAACAAAGTGATCAGGCTAGCTCGTGATGAGACCCCCTGCCCTTCTGAAATTTTTAAGAATCAAGAAGGTCATGAACTTGGTTTGGTAGCCAAATTAGAATGTCATTTGTTAGATCCTGATGATCATGGTAGGTTGGCTCATGATGAGACCCCCTATCCTTTTAAGACAATGCTTGATTCTTTTTCACATCTCATTATGTCCATTTTTCTAGTGGAATTTCTATTTATTAAAGAGAGGGAGGCCCATTTGCTCCTTAAGAGTCAAGGATGGTGTAAGAAGTAAAAATATGGCCATGAAAGTTTATACTCTTATCCCCATATCATCATGTTAATGAGATTTATCCAATCGACAGTGTAAAAACATAAGCAGCATGACCTGAAAATAATGAATCATTTTATGATGTGTCCAGAGAAGAGATGTTTAGTCAATCATTATAAAGATACACTGTATGAGCTTTGGAACAAAGATAACCATCAAATAGCTACAAGACTCATAATGATATTGTTATTACTACTTTTTTTCTTACATCAAGCACAAATCCACTCAAATGGTGTTTATTCACAATACAAAGGAAAAAGAAAGAAAAGATGGCATCATGATTGTTAAGAAAAAATTCACAATTTATTATATTAAAAAGACAAAAAGGATTGTTTAATTGATTTAACATCAATTGTTAAATTGTTTGAACAACAAAAATTGCAAACAAAAGTGTTGTTCAATCGATTGAACAACAAAAAAAATAGCAAAAAAGTGTTGTTCAATTGATTGAACGACAATCATTCAATCGTTTGAACAACAAAATTAAAGAAACAAAAATGTGTTGTTCAATCGATTGAATGAAAATTGTTCAATCATTTGAACAACAAAATAAAAGAAAATAAATGTGTTGTTCAATTGATTGAATGGCAATCGTTCAATGGTTTGAATGGCAAAAAAAAATGTTTTGTTCAATCAATTGAAAAACAATCATTCAATCATTTGAACGACAAGATAAAAAACAAAAATGTGTTGTTCAATTGATTGAATGCTAATCATTCAATCCTTTGAATGGAAAAATAAAAAAAGAAAACAAAAAAGTGTTGTTCAATCAATTGAACAATAATAGTTCAATCGTTTGAAAGACAAAATCAAAAATCAAAAATTTGTTGTTCAATCGATTGAACAGAAATCTTTCAATCAATTGAACTACAAAATCAAAGAAACAAAAACGTGTTGTTCAATCAATTGAATGACAATCATTCAATCGTTTGAACGGAAAAAAATAAAAATAAAAAATGTTATGTTCAATCGATTCAATGGAAATTGTTCAATTGTTTGAACGGAAAAATCGAAGAAAAAATCGAGTTGTTCAATTGATTGAACGACGGTCATTAAATCATTTGAACAACAAAATCAAAGAAACAAAAATGTGTTGTTCAATCGATTGAACAACAATCGTTCAATCATTTGAACGGCAATCGTTCAATAATTTGAACAGCAAAATTGTTGGCTTGATGGGGCCTGACCTAGGTTCGACAGTGTTTTAGCTAAACAAATCCTGCACTACCAACCCTTTCGGCAACAGTGCACAAAGCGCAGACTGAAGTCTCACCCAAGGTAGCAAGGGAGGGTGCTAGAACTAGATTTTTGCACCCTAGGGATGTCTTGATGAGGACTAGAAGGGTCACAAACCAATATGTGCACTCGCACTACTCTGCTCAGCTCGTCTAACCTTTGTGAAGCTTGACGATGAGGCTCTTCTTAGATTCTTAGTATTATCATGGTTATTATAAATTAGATCTAATTCTTACGGTCTTTAAGCAAGCATTTAATAGTTATAACCAATGCACACACAGATATGCATAAATTCAGAACATAAGCAAGAAACACATATAGATCTGTAATAAAACACACAATATTTCTAGAACAACTTATCTCTTATTAGCTTTGATCCATTACATTCCCATTCCACCCAGCACACTCAGTTGTAAGAGTCCACACACACAGCTACAGACTCTACCAAGCCTCTGCGCATATAGCTGCAAAGCCTCTATCTATCTACTATCACCCATGACTCAGATTTACAGACTCAGAGCAACTAATGTATTCATACATAACACATCAAATCTTCCAAAACGCTACCTTCTACCCTTAGAACCTCGCTCTATTTATACATTCCCATGGTCTGCGGACCATGGGCAAGCCGACTTACTTTCTATTATTTAAAATTATTTTCGAGCGGACAACCCTTTGACTCGACCTGTTACAGTTCGCACTCTGCACACTTTGTGGAACTTTTACAATATCATCTCCCTAAATTATGGGCTTTAAGTCCCAAAACCATTACACGGGGCCTCCGCTACCCAACAAAAATAAAAAAACAAAAACGTGTTGTTCAATCAATTGAACGAAAATCATTCAATTGTTTGAACAACACTTATCAAGCAATACAAATTCTCGTATTTACATGGTAATGTCTACTCTTAATTGCAACCAATCAAAAAGAGTATATACATTATTGCCATTTTTCCCTTTTTTGTTGAATAATTGCAGTTTGTTGCAAAGCAAGCAGTTGAGCCTCATCTAGTTCGTTAATATGTTGGAGTCACTTGGTTTGGGCTTCTATTAGATCCAACCCTACTTCCTGGGTTGTCCTTAGAGTCTTTATTTCGAATTCAATCAGAAAAATAGGTTCTTTTCCGAACACAAGCTGGTATGGAGAGTATCCAATAGTATTCCTCCAAGTCGAGCAATAGGCCCACAATGCCTTTGGCAATCTAGCAGCCCAATCTTGTCAGTGTGTTGATACTATCTTGGTCAGAATTTCTTCAATGACCTTATTGGTGCTTTCAACTTGTCCGTTCGCTTACAAGTGATATGGGGAAGTGAGCCTATGCATAATATGTTGATTCCTGAGAGTGGCAGTAATCTTATGTCCTATGAATCGCCCTCCCCCATCTATGATCACTTCGCACGGTAACCCATATCGCACAAACAGTCTAAAGCCCACCTTTCAAAGGGTTCTATGACTAACTAAGGTTTCAGAGGAATTTCATCAGATTGGCTAGTCTGCCCATCTGTTGACAGCTATCACAAGCCTTGGCATATTTCTTAGCATCCTTAAAAATAGTGGGCCAATAATAGCCCATCTGTAATACCTTATGCCCTATCCTTCGATCTGCAAAATGTCCCCCACAGGGCTCGTCATAGCAAGCCTTTAGTATTTCATGAATCTCATCCTCACAAATGCATCTACATATACACGTGTCAGCCCCTATATGAAAAAGATATCTGCTTATCCAAGAGAATCGGATGTTGCGCTAAACGATTGGCTTCCTTTCTCTTGTTGTCAAATGCCTGGGTAGCTTCCTAAATACTAGATAATTTTCCACATCTGCGTACCATGGCATCTTGACTACCACAACAAATAGATGTTCATATGGAAATTGGTCATCTACTGCTAGTGGATCATTCACCTTCGAAATTTGTGATAGAAAGTCAACAACTAGGTTTTCCTTCCCTAGACGATCCTTAATAGTAATATCGAACTCCTACAAAAGCAATAGCCATCGTGTTACTCGACCATTTGTGATAGGTTTATTAGCTAGATACCAAATGGCAGAGTGATCAGTGTACAGAAAGACTGGGTAGCTAGTTATATAGTGTCTAAATTTATTTATTGCATAGATAACAACTAAAAATTCTTTTTCTGTCACTGTATAATTAAGTTCTACAGAAGTGATATTTTTCTAACATAATATATATCATAAGGTTTCTTGTCCTCCTCCTAGCCAAGGACATCGCCTATAGCTACATCTGATGCATTCATGGATATGTGAAAAGGAAACTTCCAGTTTGGTCCACTCAATACTGGTGTTGTTGAGACTACTTTCTTTAAACCTGTAAAAGTTGTGTCACATTTGTCAGACCAACTAAAATCAACATTTCCAGTCAAAGCAATAGAGGTGCATCAATTTCTAAAATGTTTTTAATAAACCTAATAGCCTACATATCCTATGAAGCTACATACCTCTATCTGAGTGCAGGGGGTAAACAGTAAAAGAATTACCTGAATTTTTGTTGGGTCTACCTGTATTCCTGCTGCAAAGATGTAGTGTCCTAAGATTATGCCCTCGGTCATCATCATGTGGCACTTGACATTTTTTAAACATAACCTAGTCGTAATGCATCGTTCTAAGAATTTTTCTAATGTTTGCAATGCTTGGTCAAATTCATCCCCATATGGAGTAAAATCATCCATATACACCTAAAGTCCTTCATTTATTAAATCAGCAAAGATGTTAAGTATATCTCTCTGGAATGTAGCTAGGACATTACACAATCCAAATGGTAATACTCTGTATGCAAATGTACCCCATGGACATGTAAATTTCGTTTTGTCTTGGTCTTTAGGGGCGATTTGAATCTGATTGTAGCCGTTGAAACCATCTAAATAGGAAAAGAACTTCTTCCATGCCAAAGTATCAAGGACCCGATTGATGAATGGGAGGGGGAAATGATATTTCTATGTTGCCTTTTTCAACTCCCTATAGTCTACACAGATACGCAACTTCCCGTTTTTCTTAGGGACAACCATCAATGGAGAGACACATTTACTGTCTGAGATAGGATAAATAAAGTTTACATGCAATAGCTTCTATAACTCTTCTTTCACAATGTCGTTGAGATGCGGATTTAATCTCTATTGAGGCTACCAGATGGGTTGAGCATCCTTCTCAGCATAGATGTGGTGTGTACATAGTTGTGGGTCTATTCCTTTCATATCAGGATAGTCCCATGCAAAAGACCCTTTATATTTATGTAGGAACTGTATGAGCTTTTGCTGCTGATCACTATCCAAACCATCATTAATATTTAGAATTTTTCCAGGTTCAATCTCTACTGGTTAACTTTTATGAACAATAGTCTTCTAAATGTGTTGATTGTCTATATCCTTCAAAGCATCCTCCATGGCTTCATTATACAAGATTTCTTTCAACATTTGACACTTTACATTGCTCACATTAGCAAGCATATTCATAAAGTTATTAATAACATCGCCTTAAGTCTAATCTTTAAATTCTAGTGCCTCTGCTAATGTGAGTGGTGAATGAATGATTTCCTCTAGGTACGTTGGTGGTTGTTTACATATTTTTACAATGGGTAGACTTGGCTTGGTAGGAGGATATAACACAAGATTTTTTACAACATCCCCCTTCACAATAGTCATGTTACCTTCTCAACAGCCAATATAAGCATCAACTGTCGCAAGCCAAGGTCGGCCCAGAATCAGAGGGTGCCTATCTAATCTACTCTTTGGGTTTATGACAAGAAAATCTACTGGATATTCCATGAATCAATAGAAATTGTGATATCCTGTAAGGTTCCTTCTGGCCTTACCACTGAACAATCAACAAGTTCTAATAGAGTGGTGGTTGGTTCCAGGGCTGTAATATCAAGTGCTTGATATGTTTCTACTGTTAAAATATTAATGGTTGCACCCAAATAAAAAGTATTGGGAAAAGAGCAGCCATATATCTGAACTGTCACTATGGGGTTTCCAGGATCTTCATACTTTATTGGAGTTTCCCCTCCCAAGAGTAAATTAGACAAAGTCCCTACAATGTGAATGGTGGGTGAGGTTTTCTCTTTCCTTGTAGGCTTCTTTACACATAGCTCTTTAATTGTTTTAGCATAGATGGGTATGTCTTGAATGGCTTGGAGGAGAGCGATTTTAATACAAATCTTTTTCAGTTCCCCTGCAAGATCGAAATCTAGATAAAGAATAGACTTGGGTATCGTTAACCTTTCAGTAAAAAGGGGAGAACTGGCTGTAAGTTTTTCAATATCTTCATGTTGATTTGTCTCTTCTCCTTGTTTTAGTTTGGTATTAATTACAGGTGGTGGTATATGTATAGTTGGGGTTTCAATTTCGATTAAAGTTTGATCCCTATTTTCGTTAGGGGTGATGATACGACCTAACCTCAATCTAAGTTAATTACATTCTTTTTGCTCAACCTCATAATTTGAGCTTTCAATAATCTGCACCAACTAGACCGATCTGTTATTAGGATTTTGATTCAGTTGAGCTAGAAATTGAGGCCGCATAAGATGTTGGGGATTTTGTTGTAATGTATAAGGTGTTGATAGTGCAGGTTGAGGCTGAGAACCTGCCCCCATAGGTGCATTAGATATCCCTAGAGATCGCTGCCAATTTGTAGACCAATTCAGACTTTGAGAGGTAGAGGCAAATCACTGGGATTGATAGGTATTGCCTTGCCAAACAAGAGTAAAAGGAGAATTTGGCTAGCCATTACCCAGAAAAGATTGCATTGGCCAAGATGTCATAGGGAATGGATGGGTTTTCCAACTTGGGTAGCGTGATTGGCTCTACCATGCTATCCCAAGGTTTTGTTGTTAATTAAACTGTGAAGAAGGAAAGAACTTGGATGTGTCTTGTGTCATACCTGTAGGTCTAG
Source organism: Pinus taeda (assembly GCA_000404065.3). Classification (NCBI taxonomy): domain Eukaryota; kingdom Viridiplantae; phylum Streptophyta; class Pinopsida; order Pinales; family Pinaceae; genus Pinus; species Pinus taeda. The sequence continues at coordinate 52,168 of APFE031594279.1, read as the reverse complement.
CCTACCACTATCGAAATTGGTCCATCTGATATACCACCTTTATTTCTTTTTATGCTTCCTTGAATACTGCTTTCAGCCCTGGTAATGATGGACATTGTTTAGTGGTGTGTTCTTTAGTACAAATAGCACTTGTTTGCACCATGTCTAATCAGTATTCCCATTGGTTGTGCTTCTTTCTACAACGTGGATGGAAGATGGCCAAGTTTTGTTCCGCTAAGGCTTGTTTTTGTTTAGCCTGTAAGACATCCAACTGCATTGTGACAGTGCCCAAGATGTCCATCTTAAAATCTTCCAAGAGGTTATCGATTTCCATCTGTGTTATGCCTCCACTATGTGGTTTGCTTCCCCTACTCATGGGATTGTAGCTTCCTGCTCCTATACGTGTGCTTCCTCATGAACGCTTGACACACAAGTGAATGATTTCATCATAATATTCCTAAGAATATCTCCTTTTCCCATTAAGTTTAGAGTTTCTACCCATTCCTCTTTCATTCCTTTCATTAAGATAGCTCTTAGGACTTCTTTTGGTAAGGCAGTGTGTGAAGACCTCTGCAAATTATAATTAAATTGTTCTACATATTCTTCTAGTGTTTCATTATCTTTTGCATTCACATTAAAAATTTCATCTTTCAGTTCCCATGTCTTACAAAAGTCCTTGTATCTTTTGAGGAAGGAGGTTTTCATCTTGTCCCAAGAATTAATAGTTCGCCCACCTAGACCCATAAACCATCTTAAAGCTACTCCTTTAAGAGTGGAAGGGAATAATTTTAGCTTTTGGGGGTCAGTGGTGTAGTCATACCCTCTACAGAGGACATCAAACTCAAATTGGAAATCATCGGGATCCTCTATGATCATCCCATGGAAAGTTGGGATGATCTACAAAGGAATAGCCTTCATGGGGGCATTGGCCACTTGGTCGACTATGGGGTACTCTAATGTTGATGTTTGACCTTGGGTTGGTTGATCTACCATTTGGTCAAATATGTGCCAAAAACCTTCGGGGATTTCAAGGGATGCTTTTTGAATAAGCAAAGGATTAACAACCCAAGCTGGCTTTACAGCATTACCTAGATTTGGGATCACAGGAGATCCTTGTTCATACAGTTGTGGTTCTGCCTTAGCAGTCCCACTTGTCTCTCCTTCTCCTTCTCTTAAGTTACAATATTTTCCCTCTTGTAGAGGATCAAAATGTAAACCTATTGTAGCTTGAAGACTCTGTTCTGATTCTCCAACTTGGCTTTGAATCTTGGCGTAAGCTGCAGATGGTGAGCCTATTGCTTGAGGGATAACAATAGAACTTTTTCCAGGTATTTCCTGGAATCCTACTGACACTTGAGACTTTCCTTTTCTTACAATTTAGTCTATAAAGGTCGTTCTCCCAAGGTTCTTCGATCCTTTGAGTTTTGTGGATTTAGGTGGGGGATTCTACTCTTTTTCTATCTTTCTATTCCTAGTCACTCATAAAAACCAATTCCTATTTAACCTCTAAGCCTTTGCTGAAAAGCGAGCTGGTAAGCAAGCACTTTACTTGCTAGGTATGCAGGTTCTTACCTTCCATTTTTAAAACCCAATTCTTTCACAACAAGATAAAAGGAAATCACTTGAAACACTCTCCCTAGCAACGACACCAAAATTTTGGTGCACTAATATGTCTTTTTATAGGCAATCTTAATTCCTACATTAATTTTATACCCAAGTCTTTTTATCTCAAGAGTGTCAGCACAATCTATGCAATGAATTCAGAGGTTAGCTAAAGGTAAATCATTGCAAACACTGATAACTATCTTTTCAACTCAACTCACACAACTCTTAAAGAAATAACTAAGGGGAAAATAACTTTGAAATAACTCTTAACACACTCTACAATTTCATCTACTTATTCCAAAATTAAATGAATCTGAATGTGAATGCAAAGAATAACACTTAGCAATCTTCAAATAGAATTAAATCTAACTCACTTGATCAAGAAAGAGAACTGTAACGATTGAACAACAATGTTAATATATTGCAAATAAAAATTGAACAACAAATCCTAATTGAACAACAATCTTGATTGAATGGTAATTCTCAATTGAACAACAATCTCGATTGAATGGCAATTCTTAATTGAACATCAATCAAGAAAATATGATAAATGACTTCTAAACAAAAAATATTATATGTTATGTAGACTATGGAAATTAATTGACATTATCTCTAATATATATGGTATCATAACTCAGAAGGAACAACAATCTACTCTAAAACTAATATAACCAATAAAACCAAAGCATTATTAAGATACATCACACGACTAAACATGAATCGAAATGAACAACAATATGAATTGGAATCATCAATCCCCACAATAAGTGAAATAATACTAACTTAATATGAAAATCAATAAATATTCGAATGGAAAGATTATAGCACAAGAAAGCAGTAGAACTTCTCTTGACCGGGCCTAGAGTCGCCAGAAGTCTCCACTATGGAATAATCAAAATATAAGTGAAGATCAAACACATCCTTTCATTAATATGAGTAACCAGACTATAGCATCACTATGATAAGAGTAGTATATGTCTCAAAAGGAATGATTATACATTACATAAGTCTAAACTGAACTTCATTTTCCTTTCGGCCTTATATATAATAGTAAAAGAGAAAACTAGATAAAAGTGAATCCTCGGGATTAGGGGATCCTAAGGATTTCACAATACATAATCTTATTCTGTCATGAAATAGTATTGGTCTGCCTGGTCTCTTGTTGCCTTGCCTACGTCAGACATTATCTTTCCCTTTTATGGCATGGTGTTGCTCTATCAAATGAACGACAATTGACCAATTTGTGTCTTCTGCACACAAGGATAGTAAAAAGTCAATTTCCAATGCCAAATTTATCTAGATTGTTACCCAAGTGCTTTCATCCAACTTTAGCTGTAATTTCCTTTATTTCAGTTCATAAACAGAGATAATTGTGTGAGGATAAATACAAAATAAAGCAATTATTGAGGATAAAATATACCTTTTCTTGACCCAACAAATGTCTCCTGATTGGACTCTCTGGCACCAGTGTAATGTTGGTCTTGACATGGTGTGTTGCAAAGCAGCCTTAACTTAGAGACAGTGCACTACAGTGCATTGTCTCCCACTTTGACTAGCGTTGCTCCCTCTCAAGCAAAAAAACCCATCTTTTGCTTGATTTTTCCAAAATTCCCTTCTAATGTTTTTTGTTGAAAGATCAATGTTTTATATGGATCTGAAATCAATTTGTATTTCTTATCCTAGCCCTACTTTGGCCTTGATTGTTTAGAGTTTCTTAAGTTATTTCTTTATCATTATCAATTCATTGTCAAAGTTAGCTTATGTTGATTAGTCTTTTCTGAAAAGGAAGTGTAGTAAAGTCTTCATTTCTTGCAAAAAGTATTAATTGATTGTTTGTGCATTTAGTTCCCTTTTGCTCATCTAAACATTAAAGGGACTGAAAATAAAAAAATTGCTTTGTGTATATTGTAGTTTGTGAATGCCTGATAGGAATAGCTATGGAAATTGTATTAGGTGTGCTCTTTGCTCTTTGTCAAAGATCTGATTGCTCTATCCCTTACTAGCCACGATTTTCATTGTTAATTGAATGAAATAATGTTTCTCAAGTTAGTTGCATTCTAGGAATTTCAAACATACATCACATGGTGAATCTTGAAAGGAAATTTTTTAAGAATATCAACTTAACAGTTATCTCAATTAACCCAATGGAGCATTGTAACTTAACACATAACATTTAGAGGTCTAGGCTAGAGACGTGTTCCGGCGTCGTTAAACATAACAGTTTTCACTAATTGTCTACAATACATTCTGAGTATGATACCTCATTCCATGTACATAAGTATATCGTAGCTTTTCCATGTACTTTCGGGTATATAGGGTGGTGTTATAGTATGAAAAGTATAAAGGAATGCTCTCACTGTGCGGTTTCGCATTAGACAGTGCTAACATGGATTGGGCCTCCACATAGTTTTAGTTATATTTGGGAGGACTAAATTAGGTTTCTATCCATCCATAGGTAACCGATTTGGTTGCCTTGTATACTTTGATAGACCAAAAACAACATTCGGGGAGATTTCCTGCACGTATATTAAGTCCTTGGTTTACTAAGTTAGTATATTGTAGTTCATAGTTACTTGGTAATCCTTTTGCCTATATTATCCTCGTTTGTTTTGTTATGTTATTTTTATTAAAATAAAATTAATTGACCATGGATAACATCCTCCATGTCACTCCTTAGTTGATCTTAGGTTGACACATATGGCAACAACTCCAGAGTCCACCAATCAAGGAATTCCTTTTCATGGGAATCCTAGTACTTTTCCTCCTTTTACAAATATTGGTGCTCCATATATGGCTAAATTATCCCTTCCAGATTTATTATTGGCTTGCCAGTATGGTTGTTTTCAACCTACTTGGTTCAAAATGTCATGATTTCTCCGCAATCGAGTATTCCACCTAGAAAAAATCAACCTCTAGTTGACCCTAAAGTTGACCCTTTACCTTCTTTGCTGGTTGTTTCTTCCTCCCCTTCTTCCTCTTCGCTTAGTGAAAGTATTGACACTAGTAACCAGGTGGATAAGAAGAAGAATAAAGGGAAGAGAAGAAGAAGAAGAAGAAAATTCAGCAGGGGGCCAACCATGCAACCATTGCTTCGAATGCAACTTCTAATGAGAAACCATTCGATAAGCCTCACAAACTTCGATATCCTTGCAAAATTTGTACGGGAGACCATCTTCGTCGAAACTGTTCTGGTATTCCCCAGAGCTTAGAAGAATGGTCTTCTCATTCACATCATCCTATATCATCAACTTCTAGGGATCATGCTGGTGACACACCATCAACTAGTGGTAGTAAATTTCATGCAAAGAAGGGTAAAGTTAAGTTTCCCTATAGGTTATGCGAAGGGAATCACCCCATTCACCTTTTTCCCTATCTAGATGAAGCCCAAAAGGTGTTGGATAACTGTCCTACTTCTCCACAGTGGCTTCCATCTTGTTACAAGAGACTCTCCCTTAATCCTTCACTAGTTGAATCCCATGAGTCTATACTTGACCAATCATAGGTCGAGGAAACAGTTGACCCGATTTCACCTTTAGTTGATCATACCTTTCCCATAGAGAGTGAGTATGATACCACTCAGGTTCTTTTCATTTCTTCAAATTCCAATGAGCTTGGAGGCAACTCTCCTATTCCATCAAGGCAGGGGGAACATCCTCCCGTTCTCATAACTCAAGGGGGTAATTCTCTTGTTCTTACAGTACCCCCTCCAAGTAGTCTGGTCACTTCCTTTGATTGGAATCGATTAATAGGATGTCGTCTTCCTTCTTATGTTCCTTTCCAGATCATAGTATAGGTTTATAACATTATTGTATCTGGCACTATTATAGATGAAGGTTCATATGTGAGTATCCTTTCCTCCACTTCTTGGCAGGTGCTCAGTTCACCGCCACTTGTGCTTGTGACCCAAAATTTGTTGCGTTTTAACAGAGGAACCAGTCAACCATTAGGGATACTTCCTTAGTTGCCCATTACTTTGGGAGTAAAAAATGTTTTTCTCAATGTGATGGTAGTCCCAGGCCGTTTAGATTACAATTTTCTTCTTGGGCATGACTATGTTGATAACATGGGAGCTATTGTTTCAACACTCTTTTGAGTAATGTGTTTCTTGCATGAAGGCGGAATTGTCATCGTTGACCAACTTTCATTTCTTGGTCCAACTATGGCTTCTAGTCAACCATCTTCACTAAAAGGTCCTTTTGTTGCAATGGTATCTTCCTCGCCATGGGTCAGTTATGTGGCAACCCATTCCATGCCTACATAACCTGACGATCAATTTCGTAATGTTCTGCATTATGTACTAGGGGAATTGGAACTAGATCTCTCTAATGGATTCCTTGCTACATATCCCTTCCCGAGCATTGTTCTCCCATCTGATGAGAACCTCTTGGAAGTCATGACCTCTTATGGGTCATGATCAAGGGGTTTGAGGATAGTTCCCGGTCTTGTGTCAACCTTGTTAAGAAATGAAACAAAGGGTTTGAGCATAGTTCCTTGTCTTATGCCAAGCTCGTTAAAAAATGAATTAAGGAATATGAGGATAGTTCCTGGTCTTGTGTCAACCTCGTTAAAAAATGAAACAAGGAATATGAGCATAGTTCCTTGTCTTGTGTCAATATTGTTAAAAAATGAAACAAGGAATATGAGGATAGTTATTTTACTGTGTCAACTTCATTAAAAAATGAAATAGGTCCCATAGCATAGTTCCTTGTCATGTATCAAGCTCGTTAAAAAATGAAAGAAGGAATCTCAGCAGAGTTGCTTGTCTCTTGTCAATCTCATTAAAAATGAAACAAGGTCCCCTGAAGCAAATTTCCAATTCGAGTCTTTGATTAGATCTCGTAAAATCCCAGTCGAGTCTTTCACTTAATCTCATAAATGAACCTTCATTCCATCCACCTCATAGCCACGAGTAGTTTACTTAGGTGAATGCAATGAAGCTTGGGGTGGCATGTACCTAGAATTGAGTCATCATGTTGGGGGCATGTAAACCAATATCAAGCATAGTTTTTTGTTTCAAGCTTGTGTAAACACGAAACTGAATCCAAGCATAGTTCCCTATGGTTCAAGCTTGTGTAAAAATGAACCCAATTTGTGTAAAAATGAAACTGAATCCAAACATTGTTTTTCGTTTCAAGCTTGTGTAAACATGATACTAAATCTAAGCATAGTTCCCTATGGTTTAAGTTTGTGTAAAAATGAACCCATCTCCATTTTAATCCTCATGATTTCCATTCTATCAGCCTCTTTCGTCAGATGAGCCTTAGTTTTTCTCCTTCCATTGTCACTATCTACTTGGCCGATCATACGCTTTCACTTGGTTGTTTTACCCTTTTTGAGGAACAATTGCAATGAGTGGTCTTATTAGCCAGCCTCTTCACATAAATAAACATGTTTTGAGAAGTTCCAACATCACCAGAACCAGTTGTTATCCTAGGCACCACTTGTTCCTCTAAGTGGAGTCCTCTTTAAGCTATTTTCAGACTCTTGAAACATGAAGATATTGTCGAGCTCTTGTCCTTTTCAACTTGTAAACGGATTGGAAACGACATCTACTTAGTATAAGTTTAACCCTTCTTTAGACTGAGATAAATTACTTACGAAAAAGGAATACATTGATTGAACATGGTCAATAGGTTCTCTCTTGTATTATTTTATGCTTTTTCGGACTTGAGAGAAAAATTTATGAAAAGGAACTTGTGGAGTTTTCTTTTTGTCCCTTTCCAAACTCTCTAAACATGAAAAGGACCGAGTTCTCATTGTCGTTAAACTTTTTAAAGCATCAAATAGTGACAAACTTTTCCATCATGACAAGACTGGGTTTTGCCTTCGCTAGACTCATTAAAACATCACATAGCGATGGATTCACCTAAAGGGTGGAATTATACTACAAGCATATGTTATCCTCCTCAAGCTTGTTAAAAAATAAAGAGGTACTAGTCAGCAATGACTTGGGAAAATGGGAAAGGGATAGATCACTTTATGGTAGCAAGTCTCTCTTGAACATGACACTTTCACTTCATCTCTGTGACTATTTGGGTTGGGTTATCTTCTTGATGGTTATCATACCTATGGTGTATCACGCCATCCATTACTTTGGTTTTGGGTCAATGTTGCCAATTCATTCAGTGTTGCCAACATGTTCAAGAGAAGTCACTCAGTAAAATTCATCCCTAGAAATACTCATAAACCTTCATTTTCATGACTGCCATTCCTGAACCTTATGTCATCAGTCAAATTTTGTCTTCAAAATTATTACACTTGTTTCATGTCATTGATGGGGGATACATCAAGGCTCTCCTGTGATGAGTCACTTCTTGTCAACATCAGCACATTATCTAGGAAGTTGACTTAGAAACACCCTTCTAGTACCTTGAGTCTTGCATACATCAATGGCAAGTTTCTCGCTTCCGGAGATAGGTTGAAATTACAGGCCTTCAACTGAAAGACTTTGTATGGTGTTCGACATCAAAACGTCTATTCACACCATGAAAAATGTATTGTAGTACCTAGAGAATCATTATCATTATCGGTGATCTCTCTCGCGTCTGTTAACAGCTTACATCACTGGTTGGTAATCAAACGGTGTCTTCCCATGTTCGACTTTAGATCACATGTTCACATGGTTAGACTCGTACTTGAGCAAATGATTTGATGAGATAGAGACCCTGGATCTAGTTTCATCCATCTGGGCTATGATTTCAGGATAGTACTAAATCATCTGTATGATGGCTTTACACAGATGATCATCCTATCAAGGATCTATATCTGTAGACGACTATGTGATTTATGTACATGTAATGAAAAGTTTATATGTTAATTATGGGTATGCCTTCCCTTAGCAATTCATGAAAAATTAAAAGATATCATGATGTTATGTGTTGTAATCGATGCAGGTCACCATCCGCTTCAGGTCCTCCCCATCACATTGTAAAGCATATCACTCAACATTATCATTTTCGACTTCATGCTTTAGGGGGAAACTGTTACAGGTCTATTTGGGCACATCACTCCCAACATTCAGATCAATACAATTAGGGCTCATAAAACCCTAATTCAGTTGTTACATGCCCTAGATAAGTCATCTCATTGAATGCTTCCATCCATGAAAGTTTCCTAGCATGAAGCCTTGCTGGAATGCTTCCTTGGGACACCAGCATAGCCTTGGTCAGGGGTAACTACACTGCAATGTAGTTATGCCCATTTTGGCCTTCACTACAGTGCACTTAGGCCCACTTACACCTACGCTAGGCGAGAATGAGTGAAATTTGCATAGGGTTCTGGGAATATTCCTTGATTATAGATCATTCTAGAAGGATCCCATCTCTTATCTCATCCTATGAGCTCAAATTTGGATAGGATAAGGATCAATTAACCTTCTATCCTCTCATACCTTGCTCCATGGAAACTAACTCCAAGTTTGGAAGGCTATTCAATACCCTCATTTATGGAAAAACGACTTCCACTTCCCTATAAATTGAGCACTCATCATAGTGATCAAGGGGCTAGAATCTGAAGTTTGTAAGGAAATTTTTTTGGTTTAAGAATTGAGTTCATGTCAAGCAATGTTATGTCATTGGATTAGTGTGCTTTTGATGTGTCGAGGGTTGGACTGAAGATGGAGGAGTGGCACAAGATCAAACTATATTGGGTGAAACTCTTCCTTCTACATTAATAAAGATTTTATTCCTTTTATCATATTCTTGTTCATATCTATGATGATTATGTGTTTCAATGTATTTGATTCCAATGGTTTATTGTAGATAGATCATGTATCCTTTGATCATTTGTTGTTTCTATTTCTGTTGATACAGGTACCAATTGAGTGAGTTTAGTTCAAGTGGGAGCAACGGGAGCAATTCAATGGGGATTAAGGAAGTGAAAGACTACAATTAAGTTCCTTCGTCTCATATATCTACTATAGGAAAAGGTTAAACTACTTCCTTTTTGCTGTTCTAGGTGTAGCTACCCACATAGGGAAATTTTGTTTATTTGTAGATGCAAATTCCATATAACACGCTCTCAATCTGAAGAAGTGTCTGTTTTGTGTCCCTTTTTGGATCCTGCTGGGTCATGTGGTACGTAGACAAGGATTGATGGTAGACCCCACAAAGATCACAGTGATAATCAACTTGGAGGCACCAAGGAATGTGAAACAGCTGCGTGAAACTCTAGAGAATACCAAATACTATAGGAAGTTCATCAAGAGCTATGCTCAGATCATCGCACTTTTGGTGAAATTATTGAATAACAATGCTACATTTTGTTGGAATGATGAATGTCAGAAGAGCTTGGATGTGTTGAAAGAGAAAATGGTCACCGCACTGATCCTAGTCTTCCCAGACTGGAAGAAGGAATTTCATGTGCACTTGGATGCATCATATATTGCACTAGGGGCTGTGTTGACACAGACTGGTGAGGGAGAACTGGATCACCCTATAGTGTTCGCAAGTGGGAAGCTATCTAAAGTAGAGAAAAATTATTCCACGACAGAGAGCGAAAGATTAGTTATGGTGTACACGCTCCAAAAGTTTAGGCACTATTTGCTGGGTGGACATTTTAAGATGTATACAAATCATTTTGCTTTGAAATACCTGGTCAATAAGCTTGTGTTTGGGGAGAGCTAGAGATGGTTATTGTTGTTCTAGGAGTATGACTTTGAAGTTATTGTGAAGCCAGGACGACTGAACGCGGGACGTGATCATCTATCACGCATTGAAACAAGAGAGGAACATACTAATTTGGGGGAGGGACTACCTATTGCACAGCTCTTTGTAGTGTGCATTTCAGACAGTCACTTTGATGATATCATCCACTTCCCGATGACAAGAACTGCTCTAGAAGGGTATACAAACCAATAGAAGAAGGAGTTAGTGGTGTCCGTGGCAGACTTCTCTGTCATTGCAGGACCCCTGTATAAAATGGGGTCTAATGAAATATTGCAACGTTATGTACTGGAGTTTGAAAGGAGAAGTATCCTCACTGACGCTCATGAGGGAGCCGTGGGAGGAAATTACGCAGGAAAAGCGACCGCGCAGAAGATTCTATGCAATGGGTTGTGGTTGCCAACCCTTCATAAGGATTTGAAACCATATTATAGGGCTAGTGATGGATGTCAAAGGACTAGCATGCTGTCACAAAGGGATGAACTACCCCTAATGCCGTAGGTGACGTTACAAGCATTCGAGAAATGGGTGATTGACTTTGTGGGTCCAATTCAGCCTCAAGGAAAGAAGACAGGCACGCGGTACATCATCATTGCAACTGAGTACTTTACCAAGTGGGCGAAGGCGCAGCCTGTGAACGACTTTATAGGTGCAACAACAGCAAAATTTATTTTTGAATATGTATTGAAAATATTTGGTTGTCCAAATATATTGATGAGAGATCACAACACACACTTTCTTAATGAAACAATCAACGCGTTGACAGAAGAATTTCAGGTGTATCATCAAAAAAGTATGCCTTCTCATCAGCAGGCCAATGGGATGGTGGAAGCATTCAATAAGATATTGGAGAGCACACTAACGAAGGTCTGCAATGCTCAAAGAAATGACTGGGATGTGCACGTACCTGCACTGCTATGGGCCTACAGAACGACTTGCAAGAAGTCGACGAGGAAAATGCCTTCCAGACTCGTGTATGGCATAGAAGCTGTGATGCCAATGGAATACATTGTACCTAGTCCATGCATAGTGGCACTCATAGGAATGGCGGACCACAGAGTCCTGGAAGAGAGGCTCGCGCAGCTATCAGAGATTTAGGAGGATCGATTTCTAGTTGGATTTCATCAACAAATTCAAAAGCAGTTGAAAAAGGCATGGCACGATAGACACATCAAACTACGCACCTTCAAGGTAAATTATATGGTCTTGTTATATCACAGTAAATTCGATAAATTTCCAGGGAAATTTAGGATGGACTAGCTAGTGTCATATGTCATCAAGGAGATTACTGATGGTGGAGCAGTTTATCTAGTTAAATTGAATGGAGAACCCTTCCTAAGGAAGGTGAATGGAAGCTAATTGAATCCATACACCGATGATCCATCTAGGTGACTATATGAGGGAAGCATAATCTTAGCCCTCTAGGTAGCTGAAAGGAGGTGCAGGAGTATAAACTATAGAACCTGGGTTGGAGAGCTACACGAGGAGAGAATTGCGCAGAACAAGGGAATGTCACATAGTCCACAATAGTGCGTAGAGTGTTGGCTTGAGGGGGCCTAACCCAAGTTCAGAGTTATTTAGCCGAACAAATCACTACACTACTGGCCCTTTTGCCATCAACTCGTGGAGTGCAGACTGAAGTCTCACCCAAAGCAGTATGGGGGGATGCTGGAACCAAGTTTCCACACCCTTGACATGTCTGTGGTGTCGATTTAGTCCAATTATGCCTATCTTCATGCAGGTTACTTTATGCACTATTCTAACCTTCAATACCCTTGCAATTTGTTATAATCACCTTTCCTGCAGCCCTAACCAGGGGCTAAGATGCTTTTGTGTTGCTATGGCACCGCACATCACTATTTCCCCAAAATACATCGTGAATCTTACTTATTTTCTTACAAATGTTAGTCAACTTTGCGTAAATAGATATTCTATCTTGTATTCACTTAATCAATACAATCATATATATATTCGTGCATCATATAAGCAATAGAAGTGCAATTTATGCCCAATATATTCAATGCATAAAACAGGAAATAAATACACAGAATTGATATGAAACTTCTCTTTATTAATACTTCCAAATGTTATAGACTCGACTAGCCCTGTGCACTCAGCTACAAGGGTTCGCACACTCAGTTGCAGACTACTAGGCCTCTGTACACTCAACTTCAAAGCCTTCTCTTACTCTACGCCCCAAACTAGACTTTACACTTTCATTCTTCCACTATGCTTCTATTCCATGTTTTTCTTAGATTATTCTAGATGCCTTAACTACTTAGAGCCTCCCTTTATTTATACAATCCCATGGTCCAGTCTGTGGACCATGGGTAGATATCTACAGCCGACATTACATTACAAAATTGAGGGCGGACAACCCTATGACTCTTTTACAAGCTATGCACTCCGCACCCACAAAATGTAAAGTCTTTACATCGGAATTACAATCTTTGATCAAAATCTGGGCTCTAAGCCCCAAAACTTCCCTTAGGGGATCCCACACCCAACAGGCCCCCAAAACAAAAATCGTGACTCACCCTCGAGTCACTCTGTTGGTGCAGAGATCTTTGCATGAAGACCTCCCAATTCTACCTGAATTGCTGTAAGATTGGCAACGCACTGAGTGGCTGCCTATTGTACTTCCTCAACTCGCTATTCAGAGACCGTTGTACTTGAACTACTTCCCTGAACCTTTTCCTATGTTTCTTGAAGCTGCGTGAGCTTTGCTTCAATGGATTCTATAATGATGTATGCCTCATCAATCCACAGCTATAAGCGCACCTTCAAAACGACTTCCTTATGTCGAGCAGAATCTACCTGTTCCTTGAGTGCTTTCACCTACTGCATCCTCGCAAGCCTCTGTGTAAGGGAAATCATCTATGCAGTCCCTTTTACTTCATCATATTTTTGTTGTAGCTCACACGCCTCTATCTCTAGGAACTATATGTACAAGTCCTCCTATAGGGTGGTGAGAACCTCGAACGACTGCTTGAACAACTTTGTGTAGTTTGTCACTGCATTGTTAACCTCTGTTATTGCTGCTATAATTGCGTTGGTGCACTATTCCCTAACCTATGGTGGGGTTGAATGTTGTGCCTTCAATTGCAGTTCAGCTATTTGAAGGTTCAGTTTGAGCTGAACCCTGGCCATTTTTTCCTTTGCCTTGCACACCCCTTATGCTAATTTCCAGATGCATACCTCCACTGGTTCCTCTGCTTGGATGGCCAACTCCGGGACCATTTGGCAGGCTTCCTCCACCACCTGTACGAGTTGTCTGTTATGCACAACTACGTGATTGCACTGCAGGCTCAAATTTTCAATGTTGATGGACTACTCGCTTATTACTTGGAGTGCATGACCCTGCCTGGCTCACAGTTCTACAGTAACTCTATCTTGCAAAACATAGAGCATCTCCCAAGGGAGCGCAACCATATTTATCCTGATCCCCTTCAGCCTATTGACCATAATCCTGTCAAGGTCATTTTCTATAATGAGTGCTCCATTTGGTAGCACTATGGTGTTGGTCATCTAGGTACACAACATTTCCTCTGTAACAGACATGCCCACAGTGAGGCTGGTTGACACAACGCTAGCCTATGGAGTGCACACCAAAAACTCCTCTATCTATGTCCAAAGGGCCACCAACACCATCCGGTGTTCCTCTCAAACTGCTGGAGGGTCTTTGCGGTGACGTTCCTCACTGTCTCGCCAATGTCATGTAGATCCCCCTCAGTGAGGGTGATCGAGTCGAAAGAAGTCTTTGAAGCCTTTGACTTCTTTTGTGGCCCTACCTATTCTCTTGGGCGCAGACGTTTCAACTGGGTGGATGTTGTTTGTGGGTACGTGCCACCTTGCTTTGTATCTATCTTTGGCTTGGACGAAGGTGACTTTTGTCCTTCACGCTCTTCCTTTGCTACTTTTTTTTCTCTTCCGCCAACTTCGCAATGTTGCACATTGCCTAGGCCTTAGCTAACGCTGCTTCGTTTCTACACTTTTCTGCCAACTGCGTCATCCACATTTTCGCCTCTTCCTTTTTCCATTGCATAGTGGACTTCTCTACTTCCACTGCAAAGTTGGCTAGATCACACCACTCCAGAGGCCACAACTCAAGGACCATGAAGATGACATCGCCTATCGCCAGATAGGGTAGCTCACGCCACATCTTCATGGGGTTCTTCTGTGCCCTGATGTAAAGGTGGTAGAAATTTTCCTTGAGCTCCACGAATCTCTCCAGACTATTGTAGACCGTGGGTGATAACCACGGCTTGTGATTAATCCCCATTCTGATGTTCATCTCCATGAACACCAAGAATATATTTCTGTCCCTTATCATTTGTGCATCCCTCATTGCCCACAGCGAAGTGTATTTCGCTGCCTCTGGAAGGTCCTTGATGCAGGAGCATCTAACCACACATAATCAAAATTTAAGTTCAAAGTTGTGAAAGGGGAAACATGGACAATCATTGCAAACTAGGGAAAATTTTGTTTAAATAGAGCTAAATTGATGGAACTGATAACTCTCTAGAAGGCTTGATCAAATGTAATTATCTTCCATGTGTGCGTATAGAGAAATTTAGGGGATTTGATTGAGAAATTATGGGAGAAACTCATGGATCTTAAATGATCCCTCCCTTTGTAATTTCCTATATAAGAAAGTCTGTGTTCTATGAAATAGAGAGAGAGAGAGTACACAATGTAGTCACAGGGAAATTTGTGATTCAGGCTGTGAGGACTTAGCCTGTAACTAAGTTCTGTATATAATTGAAATATGTGTGTTATCTATATTTTGTGTGTCTATGTCTATACATATATATTATTTATTGTAAATTAATAGATTACGTGTGTCAGTGTAAGGGATGAATTTCCTATGAACTTCGCCTTAGATAAAGTATGACAAAGATAAAGTGTGTTGTAATGCGAATTCCACCGATAAGTGAACAAGAGGTCCATTGGATAGAGGAATGAGATCGACATTGGAGATTTAATGTGCTAAAGGTTTGAGGAATGGTGGAGATTAAGCGCTAACCCTTTATTAATCCAATTTTCTTAAAGTTTCATATTAAGCATGTGGGAAGTTTCCAAAGACAAGAAGTGGTATCTCGTGTGCCCTAAATGTGGGAAGCAGTTTTTCTAAATTCTACACGATTAACCTTAGCGGTTTGACATGTAGCATGGGAAAACAACTTTTCTCACATGCTTTCATATTATTAACCATCGTGCTAATTGGAACGTGAGATGGCGTGACAACTATTGGATTGAGCAGGGTCACATTGATGATGGAGATTGTCTAGGCTACTTAGCGAGCGGATGACACCATAATCGTATGATGGAAGAAGATCCATAGTGATTGCGTAGGAACATGCAAGCATGTTACCATGGTTAGCAGACCTAATAAACTCATTAAAGAGATTTTATACTTCAAAGTGATTGGACCATTTGTTTAATGGGTAATCACACACATATTGCTTCTGAAAGTGCACGCATATTAACATTTGATTCGGACACGATAAGGTTTTATACAATGGGATTAAAACCTCGTTGAGTTCCATCCATCAAGATCGTTCGTTGATTGATTGATTGGATGATAATCGTGTAAGACTATGTGTGTGGGTTAACGAACCTTAGTGGACCCAATATGTTATCAAAGAGGATTAAACTTATTTAGGTTCTGGTCTTAAACGTCAAAGAAGGACCGACGATGATTGGTTGGGTTTTGTTATGAAGTTCACTGGTTAAAAATGCTTTCAATGTATATGTGGGCCCATAACCCACAGGTCCACGTATGAATTATGTAAAGGTGCAACTTTGTTGTATCAAAGTAGTTGAGTTTTCATCAGTCCTGTGTGATCGTCGAGAACTGGTTGTCTTTGAGAAATTCCCATGCCACCAATACCATGGACAATAGAAGCCACGCATAGTGAAAATTCCCTCGCGACAGTTCTCAAGGAACTCTCTGCATAAGTAGTTTGCCTAGTTGAACTAGACCCCTTTTGCGCATTGTGTTGCTAGTGCAACCACTGGCGCAGGCACCTCATCCATGCGACACATTCGCATAACCTTCCCTGCCAATATCTACGTCACGACTTTAACCATAGGGTTGTTGATGCTAGAAATGACGTACCCCCTCTTCTTTTTCTCCAGCTTAAACTTCTTCTTCATGGCCTCTACGATGGCCAAATCATCATTGTTTCCCTCGAAAATGTTCATTGGATCCTCCCCTTTTCAAGGGAGCTGGGTAATTCTATGAATCAAATGATTTGTGATGGGGATGGGCTCCTCCAACCACAAGCATCCATCATGCACCAACAAAAGCAGTTGCCTGACGACAAAAATGGTCATTCGGGCACGATTTCTTCAAATTATTCCACCTCATCAACCTCCAAATTGATAGCCTTCCTATTTTCTTCCATGGTAAGCTTAGTCCTTAATGGATTTCTATGGGATACGCACACTGGTACCATAGCCTACTTTTCTTTCTTGGGTCTCGGCATGCGCAGTGATTTAGGGATTTCTGCGACTATCTCGGCACTTTCTAGGGCTTCTACTTCCATCATGGCTTGTACGGCTTCCTCAGTGGTTATTACTCTGGTATCCATGGCTTCCTCAGGTGCTGTCATAGTGCTATTCCACAATTTTCTTAACAGCTCGGGTAATTTCTCAAGCAACGAATTTTCCTTCAGAAGATCTAACAAGTCTGGGTTCATGGGTGTCTGTGAGCACAACAAATCAATCCTCAAATTGCTAAGTGTTGTTTGTTGGGAAGCCCTTTGTAATTTATAGCGCCTTTTGAATTTTAATTCAACTATTCCCCCCAAAATCGGTCCATTAATGCTCGATTGGCGGCATATTTTCAAGAATCTAGCCCATAAATTTCACCTTAAATGTCGGATGTCTGCTCCATTTGGTCTCAAACCAAGCATCACATTGTGAATAGTGACTGTAATAATCACTTTCTAGCTGACCCGAGTGGTAGCGCAACTACCCTCATGCTGTCGCAGACCTTGTGACACTTTGCTAATGCACGTAATCCTGACATCGCGCAGCTCCCATCTAGAGTAGTTTATAGTCCCATGCCTCCTTTCAGATGCCTTGAGAACTAAGACTGCGATTCTGTCAGCTAGTCAAATGGTTGAGCCCCCTTTGTATGCCTTCAAATGACTGCCATTGACTTTTCCTAGTAAGAGTTCACCATTTAGCTTTACCAACTGCACTGTGCCACCATCTGTGATCTTCTTAGTAAAATACGGTCCCAGCCAATGCATTCTGAGCTTCCATGGGAATTTATCGAACTGACTATCATAAAAAAACACCAAAGCATTCACCTTAAAGGTGTGAAACTTAATATGTCGATCATGCCAAGCCTTTTTGCGCTACTTTTGGACCTACTGGTGAAATCCAACCAAAAATCGTTCTTCTTCGAGCTCTTCCAACTGCACGAGCCTCTCCTCCAGAGCTCTGCGATCTATCATACCTGTGAGTGCTACTATGCATAGACTAGGCATGATGTATTCCATAGGCATTATAACTTCCACTTCATAGACAAGCCTAAAAGGTGTCTGTCCCATCAGTTTCTTGCATGTCATCCTATAAGCCCATAATTTTGCGAGTATGCATAGGCCCCAATCACTTTGTTGTGTGTTGCATACTTTGTTTAGCGCATGGCATACCTTGTTGAACACTTCTCCATGGAGAACCGTCTACGTGATTGTTATTTCTACATAATTTCTTCCCAACATTAAGAGCCATTTTCACATCGGTCCCCCCAACACATGCTTATTGATCATACATTTCATAGCAGAGTTCATGTGCATCCATGTAGGTTGTTTTCCACATGCCTACTCCCCCATAGCCAAATGCATGCATGGACCACCTCGTCCATTGTACTTGTCTATCAATCGCACCCCACGCTTCCCAAATCACGTGTGCATCATTCTCCTACACTTGCACTAGTCATCAAAGCTCCCTTTGTGTGTACCCCACCACCTCACGAGCGTAGCTCGCAGTACCCAGTCCAAGGCCTAGAAGCGTTTCTTTTCTGGCACCCCCCTTTAAAATTTATTCAAGAAAGTATCTACCTCACTTAGACCATCATAAGTAGGCAAGTCTCTTACTTTTTTCGATATGCAGCGCAGCAACCTTATCATCATATTACAGTTCACTGTAGTTACTTCATGTAACCGATTCTGCCATCGCTCCGTCTCCTCATCTCAGGAGCTTGCACACTCCCATTCAATCTGCCCATCCGTAATGGGATTCACCCAGTCCTAGTTTTGTTCTATTATCTTATAGATGCAATCCAAAGCATCATCACTTTCCTAGTCATGCACTAGCTCCGTATAGCGCGATCCTTTAGTAGGGTCCAGGGGTATAATTATGCATAGTGACTTCTTTTCAAAAATAATTTTTCTCTTTTTCAAATTAATCACCCCGTTCATGTCAGTGGCCCAATAAATTCCTAAGAGCACAGGGTAGGGGTTGTTGTCATCAACAATCTCTATCACTTCAAAATCTATTAGTGTGCTCGCTCCCTCAATATCCACATTTATTCCCTGCAACCGCCCCATGGGTATTATTTTTTGTTGGTTTGTCATTCTTAGCTGAATTGGAGACCACTGCAGCGAAAGTCACCCCATTCGTTGTTTCGACAAAAAATTTGCATCTAATCCTAAATCCAGGATGACTTGATCCATCCCATATTCCCCGATCTATGCAGTTAGTCTCATTTCTCTTCCCGTTCTTGGCTTATGTTTTTCAATCTTCCTGACTACATGTAGTTCTCCTGGTGTGGTCCAAGTACATTTGTTAATGAGTTCCTGTAACCCTTTCACCACCTTACTATCGTGCATTAGCTTCATACATGTTTCTAGGAACATTGTGAGCATAGGTAGGTCCATCTGCAACTCTGGTTTATCTTTGCTTCTGGAAGTGGAGGCATTAGCAAAGCTCTTCTTGGCTTCCATGAAGGTTTCCCGAGTGTGCTCCAAATCAAACTTTGCTTTCTTCGCCAAAGCTTTGTGAACCCAAGTACTATCCTCTGGTTGTTTTGCTTTTTCATCTCTTTTCATGATTCCACTTCGGAACACAATGTTCACATTTGGATCTTCCTCGCGTGGCTCAGACCTCATCATCTGCAGGTTCTAAGTCAGGGGAGGTGGTAGCACTCCTTTGCCACGTATCCTAGCTATCAGTGTAGGACAACATTATGTCTCATGATAAAAAAATTTACAATAAAAACACATCAAGCACATTGGATTTGTGTAATCAAGGGCATAATGTCCTAGCCCTTTGCAGTTGTAACATATCAATTGTCTGCAACATCTTCCAGGTCCTCCTCTGCCTCGGCCTCGTCTGCACCATTGAAATCTTGTTTGTGCCATTCTTGCATTTTTTTTGAGGGGACGTGTTTCGACCTGAACTCTGTAGGTGGGAGTTCTATCCATAATTAAATCATAGCTTGTACAAGTGCACTCATCGTGTCCCACTGATCATATCCTGCTATTCGACAAATCACACACCACAAAGCAGGTGTTGCGCTAGGTCCTACTTGCACTTTTGATCTTAAGGGCATCAGTCCTCCTCCTCCAACATTATTTTCCAAAACTAGGTAGTGGTTCTTGTCATGACCCTGACCCTTGTATTTTATGCACCATACCTCTTCGCGCACTTCAGGTCGAGTTGTCCTGTCCTGTTTCAGACTCTACATCTCAAGGCATAAATTCTTAAGTTGTGCATGGATCTATTGAACTCCAAGTTAGGATCCTACATCAGGCTCTCACATAGCCTCATAACATTCTCTAAGGCCTTTTCCTAAGTTGTTATCTTCTATTGCGATAGCACACTCCTTAAATGTGGCATTAGTGAAGCTACAAACCACTCGCAATGTTGTCCATCCGTTAGATTCATATTAGCTTTGCAAATCGTACATTTCAGCCTCTGATCTAGCTCCTAAGAAGTCTCACCTGGTAGCATCGTGATCCCTTTGAATCCAATGATCGATTATGCTTTAGACTTTAGCCTACTAAATTCTTTGCTTAATGGTACTTGGATATTTGTGATTCCCGCATTTGGATTATCATTAGAGTGCTTAATATATCAAGTCAATGCGTGGTCCTGCAGGGTGCTAACCAGTGTCACTTTCTTTATATTGTCATGTGTAACTCCTTGCACTTCCCATGCAGCGCTTACCACAAACCAAAATTGGTCTGGATCCTCATTTCCCCAACCTTTGAACATAGGAAACTTCACTGTGCTTGCCATATTGAATCACGGTGGTGGTGGTGGAGGTGGTATGGGTGAAGATGGAGGTGATGGTGGTGAAGTTGGTGGCGATGTAGGTGGAGGTGGTATTCATGGAATTCTTTGCCTTATCAGATGGATCGTACTTCACGGTGAGACCTTCGCGAGCTCTTCCTCATCCCCTCATGAAGATGAAATCAAGGGGCTAGTTCTAATCCCTTATTTCCTTCATTCCTATAAGATTTTCCATTTCGCGTAGCCTCGAACATCAAGGTAACTACATAACCCTCTTTTCGTACAATAGCATTTTAATCCAAGTATTCAAAGACTTTACGTACTTACCTCGTGGTCCTTTGAGAAAGCATCGCTCTGCCTCGATGTAGCTAACTGAGGTGTCAACCGCAAACTTAGTAATGAATCCTCCTATAATAGGATCGAGCCAATGATCAACGGTGTGCATGATCATATCCTTCAATGCTTCCAACCTTCTCACTAACTCTGGGTCCACAGAATAGGACAGTCAAGTTTCCACCTTCCTTGGCTATCTGCTAGCTTTGTGATCCACTCGTATAGCTCAGTAGGGAAGGACACGAAGAAGATTTTGTGGATCTCCATGTACATGTAGCATTCCAACCACTCTTCTTTTGACAATCTCAGGTTCCTATTCTCCTGTGTTGCGAACTCGTGAATTCTTATGTCCAACCAGCCTTCAATTTCTTTCTTAGTCGGATTCAAGTGACACGACATTAGACATCTATATGCAGATTTCGATCCTGGAAAAAGATCCATTTTTTGGCTTGATGGGGCCTGACCCAGGTTCGAAGTTGTTTAGCCAATAAAATCCCTACACTACTGGCCCTTTCGGCATCATCCCGCAGAGCGCGGATTGAAGTCTCACCCAAAGCTGTATGGGGGGATGTTGGAACCAATTTTCCACACCCTTGAGTGTCTGTGGTGTCGATTTAGTCCAATTGTGCCTATCTTCATGTAGGTTACTTCACACACTGTTCTAACCTTCAATACCCTCGTGATCTGTTATAATCATCTTTTGTGCAGCCCTAGCCAGGCATTGAGATGCTTTCATGCTGCTATGGTAGTGAACTACACTATTTTCCCAAACTACACCACAAATCTTACTTATCTTCTTACAAATGTTAGTCAACTTAACGTAAATAGATATTCTATCTTGTATTCACTTAACCAATACAAGCATTTATATATTTGTGCATCATATAAACAATAGAAGTGCAATTTATACCCAATATATTCAATGCATAAAACAGGAAATAAATACATAGAATTGATATGAAACTTCTCTTTATTAATACTTCCAACTGTTACAGACTGGACTCGCCCAACGCAGTAAGCTACATGGGTCCGTGCAGTCAGTTGCGGACTACTAGGCCTCTGTGCACTCAACTGCAAAGCCTTTTCCTACTCTATGACCCAAACTAGACTTTACACTTCCGTTCTTCCACTATGCTTCTATTCCGTTTTTTCCTTAAATTATTCTACATGCCTTAACTACTTAGAGCCTCGCTCTATTTATACAATCCCATGGTCCACAGACCATGGGTAGATATCTACAGCTGACATTACATTAGAAAATCGAGGGCGAACAACCCTATGACTCTTTTACAAGCTACGTGCTCCATGCCCACAAAATGCAGAGTCATTACATCAGAGTTACAATGTTTGACCAAAATCTGGGCTCTAAGCCCCAAAACTTCCCTTGGGGGATCCCGCGCCCAACAGAGAGAGTTGTGCTACCAAGGGAGAAATCATGCAGAGCAGCTAGAAAGTGAGTGTTAGAGTCACTATTCATGATTTGACGATGTAAAAACAGCCAAATGGAGCAGGGGCGACATTTAAGTCAGGCTTTATGGGCAATATCTTTGAAAATATGTTGCCAATCTAGCATTAATGAATCGATTTTGGGGAAAACGATCGGATTTAAATTCAAAATGGCTTATAAATTATAGGTAGCTACCCAACGGAAAACACTTTAAATATTGAGAAATTGTTAGTTGTGTTGTGTGTTGTGCATGAATTGTGCATTTCTCGATGAGCTACTTGATTGCCCAGTGTTTGATCGATTTTTGGAAACTAACTCCAAAATCGTTTGTGGCATTATTCTAGGAGCAACAGCCATGGACGCCAAAGCAATGATAGTTGAGGTAGCTATTTCGGAGGTCGCTATGGTAGTAGAAGGAGCTACCCTCGAAGTTTCACCTACATAGATACTAGCTGAGGTACTGAAGTCTCCACAATCGCCTAGGACAAGGCTTACCCCAACCAAGGAGGGTCCCTAGAAGAAGAAGGGAAAGAAGGCTGCAACACTGTAGCTGGTGCATGCATCTCCTAGGAAACACCCACAGAATAATAAGCCCATCGCACAGGAAAATGGAAAGACAAGTAACCTAGAGTCGAAAGAAGAAGATATTGAGGATATCCTAATGGATGATGAGGACATTTGGGTGGAAATGGAGGATGTTGAAATTGAGGGGTCTAACCCCATCACTAAGATGCCTAAGTACGTTCCTCCACGCAAGGGCAAGATCAAGGTGCCCAAAGACATTGATGAGAGTAAGGTCGCCCTACACACACCGCTCTTGCCAGACCAAATTGTGTTTGAAGGACCACGCTTTGGGCGTGTCCCCCTTTTGAAATTAGAAGACTAGGATTTAGTGGACAAAGAGAGGTTCCCTCATTTGGTAACAGACCAACTTATGCATCGAGTGTTCCACAAAAGTACTGGAGTAACTGCGTTGGAGCTGAGGAAGTGGCTGAAAGGCATGGATAAGGTAGGACTATTCAACCTGCTATGGGTGCCGCATTACAATCGTGTGCCCATCACAATTTTGGTAATCAAGCAGCTGTTGTGCTTGGTACACGATGGGTGTCTGTGGTTGGAGGAGGTGATACCCATCACTGATATGTTGATCTAGAGGATCACGCGGTTTCCGTATACAATAGAAAATCCATCCATGGTGTTTGACGAAAAGGCTAGCGAGCATGCCCTCACAGAGGCCATGAAGGAAAAGTTCAAGTTAGTAAAGGAACCATGAGGCTATGCCATTAGGAGTATCATTGACCCTGCGGTTAAAGTGGCAACACAAATCTTGGTAGGGAAGGCCATGTGAAAGTGTCATGAAAATGAAGTGTTGGCACCAATCATAGCTTTGGCGTCCTAATGCACAGAGGGAGTTCAATTTAATTGGGTGCGCTACCTCTACGGTGAGTTCCTTGTGAACTACCGTGAGGTGCAGGATTTGAGCAAGCCATTTCACTATGCATGGATCTTGTTGTCCATAGTGTTGGTAGCATGGAAGCTACCCAAAGACAGTCAGTTTCCTCTATTCGTGCCAGACCTACCAGAGGCAGCAAAGTATGCTTCATTGTGGGAGACTAAGGATCCTTAGCAGATAAAGGACAATAAGATCTTTTGGATCTTGATGGAGATGAATGTTCATATGGCCATCAACTGTAATCCGCAGTTGTCGCCTACCAATTTTGACAGATTTCAGGAGTACATGGAATTCAAGGCTGACTTCCACCATGTATCAATACAGGCACAAAAATACCCTAAACAAAAGTGGCACGACTTGCCCTATTTGGAAACCGATGACGCAATCGACACTATCCTTGACCACTAGCCCATAGAGTGGTGCACTACCTCAGACTTGATTGCAGGTTCAAGCAAGTTTGTCGCACAATGAAAGAAGGAAGAGGCCAACTTGAAGATGGAACAGTTGGCCGCAAAAGGGAAAAAGGAGGCCAATGACAAGGCTAAGGAAGAGCGCATTGCCTCGTAGCAGTCGAGTGGGCAGGCAGGAGAAGAGGAGCATGGATCTAACAGAGGTCACAAGTCACCTACACCAAAAATAGAGGAAGAAGAGGACAAACAAATGGAACAGGGAGGAGCAGAGTCGGAGACGACTACATTTCATATGAAGCACACCAGAGGGCTAGAAAAGGTAGGTCTGTGAAGAAGTCCAAGGCTAGCAAGACCTCTCTAGATCTGATCACCCTAACAGCGGGGGATCTGAATGATATAGGGGATGCAGTGCGGGATGCCACCACAAAACTATTGCAACAGTTCGAGAAAAAAAGTAACAGGTGTTGGGAGCTATTCAGACGGGTTTGCGTGAGCTACAGATCCATGCATCACAGATTCAGACCAGCTCTATGTCCACCAGTTTAGCCCTTGGCATCTCAGAAGCCACAGGAATGCTGGGCACAAGGGACCCCCAAATCCTTGTGCTACCATATGGAGCATTAACGATAGAGATTGAAGCTGATAGGCCCACTGTTAGTGCCTTAAGGGAGTGGGACTTAACCTGGTAGTGCTTCTTAGTGAGGCGCTTCACCTTCTACAGGATGGTGTGATTGCTGAACTTCGAGCCCGCGAACAATGTGCTTTGTAGGTGATCAGTGACCAAAAGGTCAACAATGCTCAGATAACTGTGCAGAGAGACTTTGTTGTTAACCTGACCTGACCAACAAGAATCAGTGCATAATCAAGGTTGTGGATGAGGCCTGTAGAATAGTCCTAGATCTAGCCATTCCCAAGGCTTAGCCATTAGATGCGCAGGTTCGAAAACTCACTGCAAGATTTTGTGATGCACACAAAGAGTTAGAAAAAGTTCAGCTAGAGAAGAATCTCAAAATTGCACAATTCCAGTTGAAGGCCCATCTTTCGACTCCATCAAAAATCAGGGAGAAATGCGCGACTACCATGATAGATGCAATGGTAGTAGTAGAAAGTGTAGTGACATATTACATGATGCTTTTTGAGTAGTCGCTTGAGGTACTCACCAGTTTGAAAGAAGACCCCAAAGTGCAGAGGCTAGAGACAGAAGTGTGGGAACTATAGTAGCACTATGACGAGGTTAAAATGACAACATGCACTGTCACCATCACGCAAAGACTCACGAAGCTGCAGGGGCAAAGGCATTGAGAGAACAGGTAGGCACAAATCAGCACAAGGAAGTCATGTTGAAGGCTCGCTTGAAGCCTTGGTTGGAAGAGGCCTATGTGATCATGACCACCATTGAAGGCAAGCTGGCTAGTATATAGGAGACTCAGCAGAAGCTACAAGTTGATATCGTAGGGCTAGCGATAGAGCAGCTGGTCAAGGAGATGAAGTAGACGACAACACAGTGCATTGTCGAGGTAATAGTTGTCCAAGTCAAGCTGGGAGGTCTTCATGACAAGATATCCACACCAGCTGGGTGACTCGAGGGCAAGTCACCATGTTTATGTTGGGGGCCTATTGGGAACGAGTCCCCTGGGGGTCAATTTTGGGGTTAAAAGCCCAAGTTTTGGGGCAGAAAGCCTGAATTTTGTATATAACAAATGTAAATTCTCTACTTTTTGTGGTCATAGAGCGTGAATATATCTAAATTCAAAGAGGTTTTTCCACCCTTAGTCTAGATAGGTTGTGTCGGGTTTGGAGATCTGCCCTTGGTCCGTGGACCATGGGATTGTATAAAAAGGAGAGTCTTAGAGAGTCTAAGACAGTTCAGTAGTCATGAATCATTGATGTAATAGCTTTGTGAGGGTGAAGAGTGAGAGTGTTAGTGAAGGAAAAGGCTCTGCAGCTAAGTGCCCAGAGGCCTATGGTAGGAGTCTGCAGTTGAGTGCATAGAGGCTTAGGCTAGAAGTCTGCCTCTGAGTGCGTGAACCCTTGCAGCTATGTGCACAGGGTGGTTAGAGTTTGTATTGAAAATATGAATCATCAATAAAGAGAAATGTTTTGAAATTACTGTGTACTTTCCATCTGCGTAAGCATTATTTTACTTCTATTATAAATGTTGCAATTATGCTATGTTGAATGATGGGTTTAAGATATAATGTTAAGTTGATGTGCGAAATATATGTTTCCATCTATTACATGAATGCAAGTAATAATATATGTTTACGCAAGGATAATCTTAATTGCATGGTAAAGTTGGTTAATGCTCAAGATAATTTTGGAAACAAGATAGTAACCTACTTACAGAGGCGCGTAAGTGACTGAATCATTGTCTAGGGTTGCGCAAAGGAAATCAGATGCCTTCGCAGAAGTTGTTAAAGATGGAAGAAGAAATACATCGATACGCCCTAAATGCTTATCGATCTATGCAAAGATAGGGGTTAGGGTATAATATTGACATCACAATTCTCTTAGGGTGCAAAAACTTGGTTCCTGCACCCCCCCATACTGCTTCGGGTGGGACTTCAGTCCGTACTCCGTGGATTGATGCCGAAAGGGCCAGTAGTGTAGGAAATTGCTTCGCTGCTTAACATTGAACTTGGGTCAAGGCCCATCAAGCCAACACTACTCATTATGATTTTTTTATTTTCATAATAATATAAGAAATAACCAAAATTATTTACACCATATCCAATAAAGGTACATTTCTTTGATTTTTCCTCAAGCTTTGTTCTATTTTCTTTATTGATGTGGACAAATGTTTCACAACTAAAAGTATTTAAAAATTATTAGTTTACCTTTTTACCTGTCCATGACTCCTTTGGAATACCACCCTCCAAGGAACTTAAAGGCCCTCTGTTTATTAGATAAATAACAATATCTACATCATCTACCCAAAATTGTAAGGGAAATCGTGAATGAAAGCTCATGCACCTTACATGCTCCGTGATTTTCCTATTCATCCTTTCTTACACACCATTTTCTTGTGGTGTTCCTCAAACCATATTCTCTCTATGAATTCCATGCTCTTAATTGTAGTTATCAAACTCTTTGTTGCAGTATTCACCTCCATTGTCTAATCTAAGACACTTCAACTTGTTTACTCTCTCATTCTCAACCAAAGATTTCAATTTCTTGAAAGGATAAAATACATTAGATTTATTTCGAATATAATAAATCCAAGGTTTCATAGTTGCATCATCAATAAAAGTAACATAATAGTGAGCACCACTGAGAGATGATACCTGAGCAGGTCCCTACACATTTCTATGCACAAGATCTAATTTTTTGCTTTTCTTTTCCTTCTCAACTCTAATAAATCTGACTCTCTTATGTTTTCCATAAACACAATTTTCATAGAAATCCAAATCAACATGCTTCAAACCTGACAACAATTTTTTTGAGCTAAGAATATGCATACCCTTCTGACTCATGTGTCTAAGTCTATAATGCCAAAATGCCATATTTTCTCTTGTGGAGGTTAATGCATTAACAAAATTAGAAATATCATTACATAAATACAATGTACCAACCTTTTCTCCTTTCTCTATTACCATGGCTCCTTTACTGACCTTCAAGGTTATGTCTGTGAATGTAGTTACATAGCCTTCACCTTCTAACTACCCTGTTGAAATTATATTTTTCTTCAAATATGCAACATGCCTTGCCTCCTTCAATGGTATTTGATTTCGAATTTTTTACTTTATAAAAACCTTACCCATTCCAATGATTCTACAGGGTTTATCATCACTCAAAATAATCAAAGAATCTTGCAACACATCACCTCTCACATTCATTTCATGATTGTTCTCTTGTTGTCCATCTCCTTCTTTTCCCTTCTGAGATTTTCAATTTTTCTTCAAGTGTCCTTTCTTCCCACATTTCCAACACACTATCCCTTATTTGGATTTGGATCTGCCTTTTCTTGACTTACTGCTATTTCTTGGGCTCCTTCAAGTATTTCCATTTTTCTTTCCCTTGTCTCTGTAATCAAAGCATTACCTGATGTCTCACTAGAGACTTTCCATTGCATGTCCTCACTAAGGATGGCACCAACAGCATCATCAAACTTTAAAGTACTAGATCGATAGATAAAGTTACTAATAGCCATATTGTGCCATTGCAACTTCCTGTCAATGAGCACATAAATAATAGAGCCCTAACTTCATCATCAAAATTTACCCCTATAGAACTTAATTGACCGGTAACTGTTTTTAATTCATTTAAATGATCAGCAATAGATCCACCTTCTGACATATTCATATTAAATAAACATTTCATAATAAATACCTTATTTGAGGCCGAGGTATTTTTAGACATTTTGGCCAATGTTTTCATTAAACCTTCTATCATCATTTCCTTTGAAACGGTTAATGCCACTGATGCTATCAGACATAGCCATATTGTTCCTAGCATCTTCCTATTGAGAATCTCCCATTTTCCATCCATCATACTCATTGGCTTCTTTGATTTTCCACTCCATGGTAGGTACATATATTTCTAATATATATAATTTTCCATCTTCATCTTCCACAACTAGTAGTTTTCTCCATTAAATTTCTCTACCCTAAACCTACCACCTTCCACCATTTCTCCCACTTGAACCAGGAACTTGTTGGGAACGGGTCCCTTAGGGTCAATTTTGAGGTTAAAAGGCCAAGTTTGGGGGCTAAAGGCCCACCTTTTGTGTAAATAATGTAAAGTCTCCACATTTTTTGGCCGCAGAGTGTGGAGATATAAGCAGTCAAAAAGGGTTTCCACCCTTATTTTAGATAGTTGTGTCAACTTGATGAGATCTGCCCTTGGTCCGCAGACCATGGGATTGTGTAAAAAGGGTGTCTGAGAAGAGTCTAAGGGAGCTAAGTCACAAGTTTTTGGTAGAATTCTGAGTAATTTTATGGGTCTGTGAGAGCTAAGAGCGAAGATTCTTAGCGTAGGAAGAGGCTCTATAGCTGTGTGTGAAGAGGCCTAGGGTAGAAGTCCGTTGCTAAGTGTGCGGACCCCTACAACTATGTGCGCAGGGTAATCAGAGTCTGTACTAGAAATATGGATTATCAATAAAGAGAAGTATTATGGAACTATCTGTGTATGCATTAATTTACTTCTATTATGAATGTTGTGATGATGTTATTTTGAATATTAGGGTTATGAATTAATGCTATATTGATGCTCTATGTATTTTACTTTGTCATATGAACACAAGTAAGAATATTTGTTTATGTGAAGATAACTATAATGCATGTTAAAGTTAACCAATACTTAAGCGAATCTGAGTATATATAGAAGAGTGAGTAATTATAGAGGCATGTAAGTGCCTGGTCTATCTATCTAGGGTTCGTGAAGGATGATCAGAGACTTTTGCAGAGGCTTTAAGGATGAATAATAGATGTACTTTGATAAGCCCTAAAGGGATTATCAGTTTGTGTGAAGGAAGGTTAGGGAATATAACCGACATCACAACCATATCAGGGTGTAGAAACTTGGTTCTTGCATCCCCCCATACTACTCCAAGTGAGACTTCAGTCTGCGCTCCGTAGATTGATGCAGTTCTATTACCGGGACTGGGATCTGCATAATGAGATGTTTTATGTCGCATCATTGCAATGCAACTAAGAAGGAGATTGAAGTTTGGTTGGATAGAAAAATCCATGAATTCATGGCACAAGAAAATAGGAATCCATGATTTACAAAAGAACAATGGTTGGGCAGATATCTATACACAGAGATACACAAAATCTTCTTTTGTTCCTTCCCAGTTGAATTATACATGTGGACCACAAAGTTGGAAGACAACCAAGGGAGGTGGAGGCTTGATGGTCTGATTATCTAGACCCAAGATTTAGTGCAGAAATTGGAAGCCTCTGAAGATAAGATCACACGCACTATCGATCATTGTCTAGAACGTATCATAGGAGGGTTTGTGACAGAGTTTGTGATCGATACTTCAGTCAATTACAGTGAAGAAAAGAGTTGCTTCTTCAAATGGTCGCGAGGTAAGTATTTGAACTCGTTAAATACTTGGATTAAGATGCTCTTGTGTAAAACATGGGTGATGCAGTTACATTGATGCTTGGGGCTACGCAAAGTGGAAGGACTTTCAAGGATAGAGGAAGAAAAGGCCCTGAATATAGCACGTTGATTGAGCATCCTCTGAGTGACGATGAGGGAGTAGCACATGCTTCTCCATAGAGCGTTATTCAATTGATAAAGCAAGGGTTACTGCGAGTACCTCACCCACCCACACCACCTCCATCTTCACCCCCACCGCTTACACCCTCACCCACACCACCGCCACCTCCACCACCATTCAACATGGAAAACTCCATAAATCTAAATGTGTTCAAGGGCATGGGAAATGAAGATCCGGACTAGTTTTGGTTTGTCGCGAAGGTTGTATGGGAATCTTAGGGTATCACTGATGATCAAATGAAGAAAGCGACATTGGTTAGTTCTTTGAAAGACCATGCACTAACTTATTACATCAAGTACTACCCTGATAATCTAACATCCATGTTGGTAGATATCCAGACTGCGCTGAATAATGAATTTAGTAGACCTAAGTCTGAGGCGCAATCAATTGTGGGATTCAAAATGATCATGATGAAGCTTGGTGAGATGCCCTAGGATTTGGATCAGAGATTAAAGTGTACGATCCGTGAAGTTAACATGAATCTAATTGATGGGAAACACCACAAATTGTTTGTGGCCTTGCTCCTGCCTCATCTAAGGCTTGCACTATCACAACAGAAGATTGGGACCTAGGCGAAAGTTCTAGAAATTGCGATGAGATTGCACAAGACACTGATGCAAGATACTAATCCAAGGGTTCAGCAGATTCATGTGCAGTTGCAGAACCTTTGCCTCGAAATGCAAAGTCTGAAAAAAGGTAGAATAGCTCATCGAGAGGTGCACAAAGAAGTGTGGTGCCTAAAGTGCAAAATCTAGGGGCATAACAAAGATCACTATCTAGTTTTCGCAAATTATGTGGCAGCAGGGGGGCCAATTCCTCTAAGGCCTAAATCTACAGTAGGGCCAAGTACAGGGCCCACAATATGGTGTGCTATCTATAAAGTAGCTAGGAAACATGTGACGAACAATTCCTATTTGCTACAGAAATCTGTATATACACCGCAACATTTTTTCTGCAACTTTTGTCACTCTATGGGTCATTACAAGCACAATTGTTGGAGTTACGAAATAATGACGGACAAGACACCTGCATAAAGGGTACAGGTAGAAACAAGGCCTCTAGACCAAGGCACTGGAGGAGCGTAAGGTGAGTACCAGGGGTACGGACGAGGCTGAGGTGGAGGAGGACCTGGTAGAGGTCGAGGGCATCTTATTTGTTACAACTTTTGATGACCAGGACACTACACACGAGACTGCCCAAATTGGATGCGGCTATCATGTCGCTATTGTACTCAGTTTGACCATGCAACAAACGATTGCCCTATATTGTTAGCTAAGATTCTCGAGAAGGGGGCGCAACCTCAACAACTAACTTAGAACATGTAGATGATGAGTGTTGAGCCTCGCGAGGAAGACCCTAAGGTAAATATTGTGTTGTAGAGTGGAGCGACGACTAGTGAGGATAAGGGGAAGTAGCCTGAAGAAGGTGAGTGGGTCTGCAAAGCACCAGAAAAGGAGACCAATTTTGATCTAGAATGCGCAAGAGAAACATTTATGGAAGCGAAGAAAAGTTTCGCTGAGGCCTCTACCTCAGGGAGTCAAGAGAAGTCTATTGAAGAAATGGACACATCCATGAATACAACATTCTTAGAGACCTACATGAAACTGCTCTGTGATAGCAAGGCTATGAAGGGACTGTAGGAGTTGATCAATAGATGCGTTGGCAAGGAAACCGCTACTAACAGATGCATGTATCTAGAAATCTTGGTAAACATAAGGTAATAATTAGACGTGAGATGAGACTCACTACGCAAATAGGAGAATATGAAATGGACCAAGTTGTCTTGGACCTAAGGTTCAACGTGAACATTTTGACGAAATAGACATGGGAAAGAATGGGGAGACCTGTGCTACAATGATCTCTGATTTAGTTAAGGATGGTGAATCAACATAAAATCATCCCAATGTGGAGGTTGCAGGGGGTAACATTTGATATCAAAGGTGCGAGCACACTAGCTGGTTTTGAAGTGATAAAGATTGTGGATGATAGCAATCCCTACCCCATGTTCCTTGGGATTGATTGGACCACTGACATGAATGGGGTAATCAATATGAAGAAGAAAAAGATGATATTTGAGAAGAAATCACTCTGTGTAGTGGTGCCACTGGACCCTACAGAAGGACTACTTTATACTAAACCAATCTACGATTATGAAAGTGATGATGATTTGGACCATATTTACAAAATAACGACATGGGAAAAGGATTGGGTGAATCTGTCAGTAGACAAATGTATTGCATCAGTCCACAAGAGCTCCTACACATCAAATTCGGATGAATAACTAGAGCACTGGAAGAATCGATTGCATGAAGTATCTACTCTGCGTTGTAATATGATGACCAAGCCGTTGCACTATGTATCATCAGAGGTAAGAAATTTGCCTTACTATGATAGGTTAGCTGATGTTGATCACTTTTTGGATGCATTTGAAAGTGAAGTACCAGAGAAGCATCGCTTCCACGAATTATATTGGGTGTTGCGAGCTATGCCCGCAAGATGGTGGGGTACGCACAAAGATAGTTTTGATGATTGGTGCAAATGTAGGAAGATGATGAGGGTATGCTTTGGTCATCCAAAGGTCTAATTAATAGAAACGTATTATGGAAGAAATGATCCATGTGACCATTTGGCCAAATGGACTAAAGTGTACAGAGTGAAGCCTCAACCAGAGTGGATCAATCTATTTTGTCATACCTTGGATGTTATACCAATGAATTCGTACTTGGAGACGGAACTCTGCCATGGCACTGAAGAATGGCATATTTTGCACCAAGGATTTTTTATGACGTTCAGTTTTGAGGATGGATTTGAATATATCGATGAAGCACTGCAGGAGGTTAAGATATCACTTTTCAGGATGTCGTAGGATCCTTTAGATTTGATTCAACCTGATTGGACTACCAGGCTGAGACATGTGCTGGAGTGCTACAATGTGACAATAGAAGAAGAAGATGAAGACCCGAGGAAGATTAATATCCCAGAGACTAAAGGTCATTTTGAAGTTGAAGGACCACAACGAGAGAACCCAGAAATAACCAAGCCACTCAAACCTAGACATGTGAACATTGGCACGAAGGCACAGTCGAAGTTTGCAAAGATTAGGGACTACTAGGATGACGCGACAGCAGAAAAGGTCGTTGAACTACTCCTTGAATATTAGGATCTATTTCCCATGAAGTTTTCAGATCTAAAAGGGATAATAGGGGACCTGGGAGTCATGAATATCACCCAAAAAATTGGACGCAAAACCTATGAAGAAAAGACCTTACTGCCTCAATCTAAAGTACAAAGAAAGGGTCCGCTTAGAGTTAGACAAGATGCTTGCAGTAGGTATTATTGAACCCATGGAAGAATCTGATTGGGTGAGCCCAATAATGGTTCAAGAAAAGAACCAGAAGGAAGAAATAAGGATATGCGTAGATATCAGGAATTTGAATGATGCATGCGTGCATGATCCCTTCCCAACTGCATTCACCGATGAGGTCCTAGATAATGTTGGCGGCCAAGAAGCATATTCGTTCACTGACAGATTCTCTGGGTACCATAAAATCAAGATCGCACTCGAGGATAGAATTAAGATGGCCTTCGTGACTAAATGGGGATGCTTCCAATATACAATGATGCCTTTTGGGCCGAAGAATGCGTTAACAATCTTTTCGCGCATAGTCATCACGACGTTCAAGGACTTCATTCATAAATTCCTAGAAGTATACTTTAATGATTGGACAGTGTTTGGACTGGTAAAGCTCCATGTGGCAAGTCTGCACTTCATGCTAGACACATGCCGGAGGTACCAAATCATGCTCAATCTAAAGAAATGTTTGTTTTGTGTCCCTTTTGGGATCTTGTTGGTTCATGTGGTATGCAGAAAAGGCTTGATGGTAGACCCTACAAAGATCACGGTCATAATCAATTTGGAGGCACAAAGGAGTGTGAAATGGTTGCACACAACGTTGGGGCATGGAGGATACTATAGGAAATTCATCAAGAGCTATGCTTAGATCATCGCGCCAATGGAAAAACTGCTAAAGAAGGATGTTACGTTCTATTGGAATGAAGAATGCCAGAAGATCTTGGATGTGCTAAAGGAGAAAATGGTCACTGTGCCGATCCTATTCTTCTTGGATTGGAAGAAGGAATTTCATGTGCATGTGGATGCGTCATGTATTACACTGGGATAAATACTGACACAGGCTGGTGAAGGGGACTTTGATCACCCTATAGCATTCACAAGTAGGAAGCTATCCAACACTGAGAATAATTATTCCACAAAAGAGCATGAAGGATTAGCTATGGTGTACACCCTCTAGAATTTTAGGCATTATCTATTGGGTGGACATTTTAAGATGTATACAGACCATTCTACATTGAAATACCTGGTCAACAAGCCTATGTTCGGGGCAAAGATATGCAGGTGGATGTTGTTTTCCAAGAATATGATTTTGAAGTCATTGTGCAACTAGGACGATTGAATGAAGGACGTGATCATCTGTCGTGCATTGAAACTGGCGAAGAGCCTACTAATTTGGAGGAAGGACTGCCTGACCCATAGCTCTTTGTAGCACACGTCATGGACATCCATTTTGAATATATTATACACTTCCTGATGACATGTACAACTTTGGAAGGATATACAAGCCAACAGAAGAAGGAATTGGTGATGCGGGCAATAGATTTTTCTGTCATTGCAGGGCACCTGTGCAAAATGGGATCAGATGAAATATTGTTATGTTACGTGCCAGAGTTTGAATGAAACAACATCCTCGCTGAGGCTTATGGAAGAGCCCCAAGAGGTCATTATGTAGGAAAATCAATAGCGCAGAAGATTCTATGCGCTGGGTTGTGGTGGCCGACCTTGCATAAGGATGCAAAAGCATATTGTAGGGCATGTGACACATGTGAAAGGACTGGAAAACCCTCGTGCAGGGATGAGTTGCTATTGTATCTGCAGATATCATTACAACCCTTTGAGAAGTGGGTGATTGTCTTTGTGGGACCAATTCAGCCTCCAGGTAAGAAGATGGGTGTGCATTACATCATCACCGCGACTAAGTACTTAACTAGATGGGCAGAGGTGCAACCTGTGAAGGACTGTACAAGTGTGATAGCACCCAAATTCCCCTTTAAGTACATGCCGACAAGGTTTGGTTGTCAAAAATTTTAATGAGTGATTGTGGTACACATTTTCTTAATGGGACGATTAGCATGATGACATAGGAATTTCAGGTTTACCATTAGAAGAGCATGCCATATCATCCGCAGGCTAATGGGATGGTAGAAGCATTTAATAAAATATTGGAGAGAGCACTAACAAAAGTTTGCAATACTCAAAGAAATGACTGGGATGTTCGCGTGCCCGTGGTGCTATGGGATTATAGAACGACTTGCAAGAATTTAACTGGACAAACACCATTCAGACTAGTTTATGGTTTGCAATATATGATGCCAATCGAGTACATTATACCTAGTCTATGCATAGCGGCATTCACAGAAATGGTAGATCGCAGAGCCCTAGAGGAGAGGCTCACATAGCTAACAAATCCTGAAGAAGATAGATTTCTAGTTGGACTCCATCAACAAGTTCAAAAGGAGCACAAAACGGCATGGCACGATCGACACATCAACCTATGCACCTTCAAGGTAAATGATTTAGTTCTATTATATGACAACAAGTTTGATAAATTTCCATGAAAATTTCGGATGCATTAGCTGTGGCCCTATGTCATCAAGGAGATTACTGATGGTGGAGCAGTTCAGTTGGTAAAGTTGAATAGAGACCCATTCCCAGGGAGGGTGAATGGAAGTTGATTGAAACCATACACCAACGATCTGTCTAGATGACTTTGCACTCCAGACAACTGAAAGGAGGCACAAGACTATAAACTACACTTCTCAGGTTGTGGAGCTACATGATTGGGAAATTGTGTGAAACAAAGGAATGTTACAATGTCAGCAGAAACACGTGGGAGCTGTGCTATAGAAGAAGGGACCCCACAGGGAAGCCGGAAAGTGACCGTTATGGTCACTATTCATGACTTGATAGTGAGAAAATGGCTAAATGTAGTGGTGGGGCAACATTTAAGTCAAAATTTAAGGGCAAGATCTTTGAAAATATGTTGCCAATCCAACATTTATGAATGAAGTTTGGGGGGAATAGTCAGATTTGAATTTGAAAATGCCTATAAATTATAGGTGGCTACCTAGTGAAAAACACTTGGAATTTTGAAAATTGAGGTGTTGAGCTCTCAGGTGCGTATGAACTATGAGTTCTTTGAAGCTTTGATAGCAATTTCAACATTTGAGAAGCTTACAAAGGAAACGCAGGAGTTGTTGTCTAGTATCATGTCAGCACTCGCAGAAACCGTGAGTGTTGGAGAAGCATTGGCCACTGAGGGAGCTTCCTCAAGGGTAGCAACGATAGCTGAAGGAGCTGCCCCAGAGGTTGCAAGTGGCAAAGTACCTGCAAAGGTACCCAAATCATCGAGGACACCCAGGCCGAGGCCTAAACTAACCAAAGATGGTCCGAAATCAAAGAAAGATAAGCAGAAAGTGACACCACTAGTGCGTGCGTCGCCCGGGAAGCACCCATAGAAGGAAAACCCCACCACATAGGAGAAGGGCAAGGTAGTTGACCTGGAACGTGAAGAAGACAATGAAGAACTCAATATGGATGGGGATGACATTAACATGGGGGTAGAGGATGTTGGCATTGAAGGGTCTGACCCTATCTCCAAACTATCTGAATACATTCCTCCACGCCGAGGTAAGGCAAAGGTCCCTAAGGAAATTGATGGGAGCATGGTCACGCTGTATACACCATTGCTGCCAGACAAGATCACATTTCACGGACTGTGCCTGGTGCATGTACCCCTTTTAAAGCTAAAGGATTGGGATTTTTCCAATACAAAGTGCTTTCCCCACTTAGCAACTGATCAATTCATGCATCGTGTCTTCTATAAGGACACCGGTGTGACCACACTAGAGCTAAGGAAATGGATAAAAGGGGTGGGCAAGGCAGTATTGCTAAACATGCTATGGGTGTTGCATTACAACTGCACGCCCATAACCATGATAATGATCAAGAAGCTGTTGTGCTTGGTGCACAATGGGTGCTTGTGGTTGGAAGAGCTCATACCGATCACTGACATGCTAATCCATAGGATCACTCCATTGTTGCATTCAAGGCTAAATTCGGCCATGGAATTTGGCGGAAAGACAGGTGAGTGCAACCTTGTCGAGAAAATAAAGGACAAATTTAAGCTCGTCAAGAAGCCACGCAACTGCTCCATTTCTAGCATAACTGATGCCACGGTCAAAGTAGCCACCCAGATCCTAGCTGGGAAAATTATGAGGAAGTGTCACACAGATGAATTACCGGCACTGGTTGTATCATTAGCAGCCCAGTGCGTGAAGGGCATATAATTCAACTAGGTGCTCTACCTCTGCAACAAGTTCCTCGCAAACTATAGAGAGGCGTAGGACTACAATAAAACCTTTCACTATGCATGGGTGCTATTATCCATAGTACTAGTTGCATGGGAGTTATTGGAGGATAGTCAGTTTCCTCTGATCGTGTGAGATTTACCAGAAGTAGCGAAGTTCACTTTGCTCTGGGACACCAAGGACCCCCAAAGGTTCAAAGATAGAAAGGTCTTTTGGATCTTGATGGAGATGAGTATCAACATGACTACCAACCACAAATCGCAGTTGTCACCAACTTCCTTCGAACAGTTGGAAGAGTATGTGGAGTTCAAGGCGTACTTCCACTATGTCTCCATGTAAGCATGAAAGCACCCTGAGAAAAAGTGGTATGACCTTCCATACCTCGCCACAAATGACATGATCGTGGTGGTCCTTGACTGCTGGCTAGCATAGTGGTGCACGGCTTCAGACTTGATAGCTAGGTCTAGCAAGTCTGTAGCAAAGCATAAGAAGGAAGAGGCAAGGCTAAAGATGGAACAATTGGCCGAGAAAAAGAAGAAAGAGGCTAATGACAAAGCCAAAGTGGAGCATGCTGCCAAAAGACAAACGAAGGGAAGGAAGAAGAGGAGGAGCGCGACTCCGACAGGAGTCAAAAATCTCCTTCCCTAGAGACATAAGAGGAAGAGAAGTGATCCAACCATGGAGGAGTAGACCCTAAGACTACTCCATTCCGAGTTAAGTGCAATAGGGATCAGGAGAAAGTAAGGTCACGGAAGAAGTCCAAGGCTAGCAAAATGTCCCTTGACCCAATCACCTTGATAGAGGGTGATTTGAATGACATTGGTGATGCTGTGAGGGATGCGACCATGGAACTGCTCCATCAATTCGACCAACAATAGCAACAAGCCTTGGGTGCCATTCAAATGGGTATGTGTGAGCTGCAGATCTAGGTGTCACAGGTACAAACTAGTGTGGGACAAAGCAGTGTGGCGTCAACTAGCTTGGTGCCTAGAATGTTGGAGGTAACATAAATGGTACGCCCACTGGATCCCCGAGAAATAGTGCCACCAGATGGAGTGCTAACCATAGCAGCAGAAGCTGACAAGGCCACTGTTAGTTCCCTCAAGGGGTTTGGGTTAAAATTGGCCGCACTTCCTAGTGAGGCCCTTCACACTCTACAAGATGATGTGATCGCAGAACTTTAGGCTCAAGAACCGTGCACACCGAACATTATTAGTGAACAGAGGATGAACAACGCTCAGATGGCTGCACAAAAGAAATTTTCCCTTGATCTTCTTATGGACATCACGGACAAGAATGAGCACATGACTAAGGTAGTGGC
The DNA here is from genome assembly GCA_000404065.3 of Pinus taeda. NCBI lineage: Eukaryota > Viridiplantae > Streptophyta > Pinopsida > Pinales > Pinaceae > Pinus > Pinus taeda. The sequence goes on along the minus strand of APFE031594279.1, from coordinate 13,034 downwards.
TGAGGCATGCATGATATTCCATAGATGGATATTCCTAAAGATGAGCCAATAGACGTGAGAATTCGGAAGCTCGTTGCGGAAGTGTGTGAAGCACGAATAGAACTAGCTAAGGTTCAATTTGATCTAAACCTTAAAATTGCAGAACTCGATTTGCAGGCCCAACCTTTGACTCTGCCAAAGGTGAACGAACAATATGAGGTTGTTATCAAAGATGCAGTAGCAGCTATAGATGCTGCCATGAAGGAGTGCACTGTGCTCTTTGAGCAGTTGCGCGAAGTAGTCACCAACCTATAAGAGGATACCACTATGCAGAGGTTGGAAACATAGGTGCGAGAGCTAGAGAAGAAATATGATGAGGTTAAAGAAACAATGCACACAGTCACCATTACACAAATGTTAGTTAAGCTGCGAGAAGAAAAGGTGCTGAAGGAACAAGCGGATGCAGCTCAGTGCAAGGAGACAATACTCAACACTAGATTGGGGCCTTGGCTAGAGGAGGCCTATGTACTCACTGCCTCCATTGAAGGGAAATTGTCCAATATGCAAGTGAAACAATAGAAAATACAGGCAGACAGCGCAGAGCCAGCGATAGAGTAGCTGGTTGACCAGGTGAAGCAGGTGGAAACACAGTGCACCACCGAAGTTGCAATGGTCCAAGTGGAGTTGGGAGGTATTTGCGACAAGATCTTTGTGCCAACAGAGTGGCTCAGGGGCAAGTCACCATATTTGTGTTGCGGGTGTGTTGGGAACAGGTCCCCTAGGGTCAATTTTGGGGTTAAAAACCAAGGTTGGGGGCTAAAGGTGCAAGTTTTGTGTAAAGAATGTAAAGTCTCTGCATTTTGTGGTTGCGGAGTCTAGAGATGTAAAAAGTCAAAAAGGGTTTCTGCCCTTAGTTTAGATAGTTGTGTCAGCTTGATCCAGTTGTGTCTAAGGGAGCTAAGTCACAAGTCTTTGGTAGAGTGTTACGCAGTAATTTGTCACCGTTGGTCACCGTCCTTGTTACCCCTGCTTTCGCACACTGGAGGACACATTCATGGACCTGTGACCAGTGACACAACTTAAAAACACTTGCATTGGATTCTCCTAAGTATGAACTTCAATATCCCTGAAGACACCTTTTGAAGATTAGCCCTAGAAAGTGCCCTTTTTCCATTAGCGCGGGTCCACAGTGTCTAACCCGCGCCAATAGCTCAGTTCCTCCAAAGAGGGCGCGCCCATGGACGCTCTGTCACAGAACAAAGCCCGCGCCACCCAAAATTGGTCATGATTTTTGGCCAGCGCGCACTGAAGTGTTTTTTCCTCCATTGCTCATGTAGTTCTCTGGGGAAAAATCCCATGGAAGTGATCGAGTGTCGTCTTTTTCATCCATGACAACCCAGTCCAAAGGCTATTCTGGGACAATGCCAAATCTTCAGTAAGTGTCTGGATACAATGAATACTTCCTCCTCCTCCATCTATAAATGACTGTCACCCTGCATTGAACCAACAAGTTTTGCAAGAGCTAAGGTGAGCTAAGATTATGCTGGATTGATAGTAAGAGCCGAGAGAGAAGTTATGCTGCTGGAATATTGAGAGAGGAAGTCACTTTGCAAGGCATGTTTAGCTGCTAATCCAGTTGGAGGAGATTTCAATGTCAGGCCTCTTTTGTTGTAATTCTTCTCTTCTTTTATTGAATAATGAACGACTATTATTATGGTTCCATTCACGTGTCTGCTGATGATATTTGAGTTATATCTTGCTTGACTGATACATAATTGCATGAAAAGGATTTTACGCTTGTGTTGGATTGTTCTTTGTTTGTGCAGGTGTCCATATGTGGAGCGTAAGGATAGTGACCGGCCAAAGCTAAAGGACGGGAGCGGCGTTTATTCCACAACAAATAGCGTTGGATTCCAGGTAGATCTTTCTGATCGGTCTTTAAATTATGCAATTAGGAACCTGCGTGTAGTGTGTGTGATTGTTGCTAGACCCCTGTCAGGCTAGTGGGATCGCCTCTGTCCGCAGAGGGGATTTACCAGCTCAACAATTTGGCGACTCCACTAGGGATTTGCTTGTTGATTGTTTTTGTATTGTTTGATTTGTAAATTGTGGACGGAGTCTGAAGAGCGGCCCGGTAGCCTTCGAAACACTTCTGCTATGCAGAAGTGAAGTAGATCAACGCCACTTCAGTCAATCTCCGGTTCAGTTTACAAACTGGATAATCTCAATCTTGCTTTGCATGCCATTTTTCCCTCGTTTATTTGTCTGAATAATTTTCTTGGTTAAATTTCTTGCTATCTTTTTACTTGCTGGCTCTGTCTAGATACTAGAAGCCAAGCCTGAGACCATCCATTCTGTCTTTTTTCCTGGCAAACTCCGCCAACACGTTTTTTCTTTGAACAGTCGCCCTGGTTGGCGCGTGTTGCTCTTAGACAACTCGCGCCAATATCTATTTAGCGCGAGTTGCAGACTTACAGTCGCGCCACACTGGTTAAGTTTTTAATTAAGCTTGTTTTCCAGTCTCTTAAACTTGGGTCTGTGTCTTTCTGCTCTTTTTATACCTCCTGGAAGTTTGTTGGACTGATATTTGGCAGGTGGTTTTTTCCATCCTTCAGTTGTTTGCCTTTGTCCATCGATTTTACATCTTGGCCTTTGTGGCTTTGTTATCGAGCCTTCTATTGGATTTATGATTTACAGATCCAGTCATTTTATTGATTGATTTCCATATTCTTCTGGTGGTTATATGAGTTTTACATTTCATGCTGCAAGTGTCTCGCTTTTAGCTTGCTTGTTTTACCTGACTTCATTGTGACTTAGCTTACGTAGTTCTTTGAAGATTTTGGTTTTTCTTTACTTTGTTGGGTTATTGTTTATGTTTCAGATCTGGTTATAGATTCTTTGGAATGAATTGCCTGGTTGTGAATATCTCTTGAAATCCTTTAAGTGCATTATATTATTTTTAAAAAGAAAAGAAAAAAAGATTTTTTCTTTTCATCAATTAGCATGTTATGTTAATTTTTTTCTTTTAAGAAGAAAAAATAAAAGATTTTCCTTTCTTGTTATTAGCTGCATTAGAATTTTTGAGATCGTTTTGTTTGTGTGAACCTCTTAACTCTTCTGTAGCTAGAATTCATCCAAACGAAACGAATACAATTCTCGAATGTAGTTGCATTTAGGACATTTCAAGAGATCACATACGGTAAGACCGGAAACTGAGACTTAATCAAAGATAAACCATAAAATTAATTCAATGAACCTAACAACGCATTGGAACTTAACGCTCACATTCTAGAGGTCTAGGTTAGAGACGTGTTCCGGCGTTGTTAAGCCTGGTAGTTTATCGTTGAGTGGTTGCGTGATTCCTCCACGGTGAAACGATAGGTGCAAGTACAGACTGTGCTCCCACGTACCGTCGAGTATAAATTGGGAGACCCCTATATGCTTACAACCTTTGATCCATAGGAAGCCGAGTCTGCCACCCTACAAACCGTAATGCACTGAACACAACATTCGGGAAGATTGACTGCAGTACAGGAAGTCCTTGGTGATCTTCTGATCGCTAAGGTGTATAAGCAGTTTTGCGGATTGTTTGGCAAACCCTTTTACCTAGATTTCCAGAGTAGTCAGCTTTTGATCCTTTTCAGACTGTCTAACAGAAAAGGTGTAAGTGAGCATCTTGTCACTTCGTGCTCATTAAACAATCGAAGGAGACTAGAGTCATCTTTTCGTCCTTTTCTCGACTCTTTAAAGATGAAAAGGTCAAGTCAAGTGTCTTAAAAATTTATCTGCCCACGATCACATTACCCAGTTAGATCTTGTATGCGCTAGCTTGAGTAGGATTTCATCTTAATATGGCAACCTTTCCAGGATTCATCAACCTAAGTTCCCCACCTGATGGGAATGCTGGTCGTTTCCCTTCTCCTGGAAATGCTGGTGCTCTTTAATGGCAACATTAACCTTCCAGGGTTGACTGTCGGGTTACCAGTTTGGCTATTTTCAAACTTTGTGGTCCCTACTGTGTCGACTGATACTCCATCAGTCCCTCCACCTGCTCAAGATCCTGTTGAACTGAAGGTGGACCCCACCCCTTCGACACCTACTTCAACGTCTCCTTCTTCTGCTTCGCCTGGTGAAAGTCTCGTTTCGAGTACCGAGGTGGCTAACAAGAAGAAGAAGTCAAACAAGGAAACGGTTACAAACACAATAACGACTACAAGCACAACTGTTGTTCCACCACGGACAACGGAAGACGGACTCCTTCCCACTCCTCCGCACAAGGTTAAGTTTCCTTGAAGATTATGTAAGGAAAACCATCTTCTTCGTGATTATCCTGGTATTCCCAGGATCTTAAGAATATGGTCTCGCGATCCAGCCCATCCCTCATCGTCCACTGAAGCTGACGGTGATGCTACCTCCGTAGTTGGGAATACTAAGGGAAAAGGGAAGATTCAATTCCCTTGCAAACTTTGTGAAGGCAATCATTTCCTTCGCCTTTGTCCACTCATGGACAAAGCCTCCTCCGTTTTGAAAAGTCTTGCAGTTCCCTCACCCCAACTCCCCGCTGGAGATCAGCATCTTTCTGCAACTGCAGATTGTCCTCCTACTGACCACAAGGTTGGTTTACATACCTCTCTTGTTCAGTCTCCTCTTCCTGAACCTGGCTCCACCCAGCCTGTTCTCGATCAACCATTGGTCAGCGATCGTGTCAGTTCGAGTTTACCACCCGTTGACCAACCTGTTCTAGACGACAGTCATAAACAGGTTCTTCATGTCTCATCAGATTCTCCCGAGTCTGACAGCGATCCTCTTATCCTTGTTGACTCAGAGGGTCCTTCTTCGGTTCCGTTCGAGCACGGGGGCAATCATACGATTCCCCCACCAAGCAATTCAGCCATCTCCTTTGATTGGAGTCACCTGACCACTTACCGCCTACCATCCCATGTGCCTTTCTAGATTACTGTGCATGCCTATGACACGGCCCTACCTGGCACTATTTTGGATGAAGGCGCGTCGGTCAGTCTCATGCCGTATACTACTTGGCAAGCTCTCGGTTCCCCACCGCTTAGGCCGGTCATGCATACTCTGTTGGCTTTTGACGGAAGAGCCTGTCCATCTCTAGGAGTCCTCCCACAGCTCCCTATTACTTTGGGAGGCAAAAACCATCTATATAGACGTAATGGTTATCCAAAGTGCTCTCGGTAACAATTTTCTCCTTGGTCGTGACTATATTTATGCCATGGGGCTATCGTTTCTTCGCTTTCCGTGTGGTCTGCTTTCCACACAATGGAAGGATTGTCACTATTGACTAATTATCGTTCTTTAGCCCCCCTGTGCCGTTGTCACCTCCTCCCGGTTCTCATCCGCTAGTTGCATCTGCCTCTCCGCAGGTCAACTATGTGGGTACCTCTCCCATGCCTCTATCCAGCACTACCGACATCGTCAATAGTGTTTTAGGGGCATTGGATCCCAATTTCCATGGATTTGACCTCTCATCGGGAGCGCCACTCCTAGAAGCCCCGACTTCCTCTTCATTATGATGAAGACCGGGCGGAGCATAGTTCATTTCCCTCTGTCAAGCTCCCTAAAAAATGAAACAAGGTGTCTCGAGGATAGTTTTAATCTTGTGGCGACCTCGTTAAAAAATGAAACATGATTGGTCGGAGCATGGTTCTTTCTCCTATGTCAAGCTCCTTAAAAAATGAAATTCGGCCCTGTTTGTGCATCAGACTTTCTTTCCTTCCAATGGTTTCCATTGTTGGCCAGAGGAGAGGCCGTCGAATACACGGTCGAACGTCGTTCTCGAGGATAGTTTTGCTAATGTCTCAACCTTGTTAAAATAATGAAACTGTTTATCTACGAGGATAGTTCATAACCATTATGTCAACCTCGTTAAAACAATGAAACGTGTGTTCGTGTTTTTCAGACACATAACCATTTAGTCAACCTTCAACCCATTTTCAATGGACTGAAGCTTGGGGGGCATATACCTCGGATTGATACACGATGTTTGGGGGCATGCCCGTTTCATTTCCCATCAAGAATAGTTTGCATGTATTCCACGTGCTTTTAAGCTTGTATAAAAATAAAATTTTGTATAAAGGATAAAATATATGTGTGTAAATACATTCCAATGGGTCGTTTGTTATGCAGTAGATACATTAGATTACATGTGTGTCGAACAGTCGCATAGCATATAAAACACATACTCGCATGAGAAAGATCCATCTAGGAATAAACATAAGCATATAAAAATACAAAAACACATGGATCACATGTTATGCAACTGATACATTTGCATAGCATAATTAAAACATCATCACATGTACAAGATCCATCCAAAAATTGATATGTATATATATATACGTGAGTCAAAGTGTTCGCGCCCCGTGCGTTACAAAAAATAATACATGTCAAAATTCTATACAGCCGCTGACAGTGTACTCCTAAAAAATGTGCAAAAATGAAACCTTGATATCTAAGCACGATTATGCTCGTGATAGCATGTCACTGCTCGCACCAAACGTCTCAACAGACAATGGACACGAGTAGACACTCCCACTGTATGCCTCTGGTAAGCTCTGGGCACATCTGCCAACCTGACATAGTCTGGGATACCTCGAGTGAGTGGCTCGAGATTTTGCACAAGATCATCCTCACCCTCTACCTGAGGGTCCACTGCAGGTTGTGCTCTACGTACATTGTGGGGCACGTCAGCTAGCCGCTCTGCGCCAACATCTGTATACATATATAGACGCTGTTAGAAAATAGACATGTATTAACAAAAAAAAATTAAATACATAAAAACATTAAAAAACACAGAGTTCTTACCCAGCTCCTCATCCCAATCCTCTCCGTCGGGTAGAGGGAGATCAGGATCTCCGGTGAAATCCGTGCCCGCATAGGGCCAGTCCTCAACGACTATCATCTGATGTTGGAGCCAAATGAAGAACTCGGGCTTCTAGGACATCTGTTGGCCCCCTCCTCCTCTGGGCATAAGTTCTGCCCATCGATGCAATCTTGGTTCCCTCAGCACTGGATCTGCTACTATCCCTCCAGGTACCCAAAAAATCAGCAGCCGCTCTAGAAAGAAGGTCACTAGAATCGACCCATACCCAAACTGTTTGTTTCCATCCCGCTTACACTTGGTAAGCTGTCGTTTGATATTGGTCGTCACTGCTGAAGCCCAATCAAACAATGTCGGATTGAGACACTCAGCGGCCAACAGAAAATGATTCTTGCTAGCCTCGTGGGGTGCCTGTATACCTACTGCCCGGGTAATGGTAAACAAGATAATTCGCAGAACCAAGCTGGGAACCGTGTTGATATCTATTTTCCTGTTGTTCACATCAAAACGTGCATTATGACATATTCTATCCTTCACCTCCTTGATCTTCTCTGCAGAAGGTCGACTGCCTGTCAGAATAGGACGCGCACCCCGTCGTGATAAACCTGTAATAAAATAGACATCGGAAACATCCAATTCCAATGTCTGGTCCTTCAGGCGGAACACCTGATCCTCTACATCCCAAGCGTCTACTATGAAGCGTAGTAGCTCAGGTTGTGCGCGAAGGTAGGAAGTATGGAAGAATTTCTTGAGCCCGCAGTCTCTCAATGCAGTCATACAATCATCATCTGCCAAAGCTAGGGCATCAACTTCGTTGTGCTCTCGTTCTTTCCATTCTAGCACCATTTTTAGCGAAATCCTGCAAACAAAGGATAAATTTCAATCATTAGATAAATATTGAAACATAATTTGAAAGGAAATTGTAAGTTTGACGGTCCAATTTGGCAGAAATTGAGATCGCGCCATTGGCGCGACTGTTTCTAAAACATTCGCGTTAATGGCGCGACCTCTATGGAAAATTTCCGCCATTGGCGCGGTCCCGTGCTGGAAACCCGCGCCAATGGCGCGGACCTAAAAAATTTTAAATCCCCTTGCAAGGAGCTAAAATATGGATGAAAACTAGAAAAAATGGAATGAAAATAAAGCTTAGGATGAGGCCTCTTACCTGTTGTAGACGGCGGCTCGAACGGTGTCCTGGATTGGTCACAATCAGCAGGTGAATTTTGCACTAGAAACCCTCCAACAGTGAACTTACAAGGTAAAAAGTGAAAAGTAAATTTGTTTTTTACTTTTTTACTATTTATAACAATATTTTAACCCAAAAATACATTAGAAGTGTTAATTTTTAAGTATTTTTAGGATAATTTCGTGTTGAAATAGGTTTTACGCTGTTGGTTGAATGATGACAGGGTCTGGTGCAATTCAAACGAGCGTCTTTTTAACTTTTTCAAGCTCGGTAAAACATAAGAAAATGTTACTTATGGTCCGCTTTCAGCTCTTTTCCTGACCTTTTAAAGCAGAAAAGATCGCCGAGTTGTCCCTCTTGGCTCGTTAAAACGGTTACTAAGGGGTGGTCGTTTTAAGTTCTTTTATCGACCGTTAAAATATAAAAAGATTACCGGGTTTTTTGTCGTTTCAAACCCGTTAATGGTTACGTAACGACGTGATTTTGATCCCTTTTCTACTTTTTCAGGTCGAAATCACTACTCATGAAAAGTACTCCTCGGTCGTAATGATCGGGCGGTTCTTTCGAGCATCATTTTAAACTTTTTCGGGCCCGAGAGACACAACTCTACGAAAAAGGACCTATGGAGTTTTCTTTTCCGTGTCTTTTTCAAACTCTCTGAACATGAAAAAGACTCCGAGTTTTACCTATGTCGGACTCGTTAAACCCTGATGACATTGGACTCATCATTATGACGAGACTTGAGCTTCTCCTCCCTAGGGCTCGTTAAACTTTTACTAGGTTGGATTCGACCGAAGGTCAAACTTACACAACAAGCATATGTTATCCCCATCAATCTTGTTAAAAATAATTGGGGTACTCGCCAGAAATGGCGGGGGAAAAAGAAAATTTTGGAACCGTAATTCTAGTCGTGTCGGCAGTATGTTGCTCTTAAACATGACACTTTTCTACTTTCGTGTCAGGGTGGGGATATCTCACTTTGTTTTCGCCTGCCTCCGTGGGTTCGGGTGATCCTATTTGACCTCTCATTTTCTCATTGCCACGTCATCATGACCTCTGATCCATTGATGTCAAATACTGCCAACTCCACTGTCATGCCGCTGATATGTTCAAGAGAAGTTGACCTCTGAAAGAAACCACCTCTGTATGATAGTTCATAAATCTTACTTCACAACATTGTCTCTTCCAGTCTCGTGTCGATGATGTGGGAAACATTATGCCCACTTTCGACGAAGATCGCTTCCTGTCGACTTCAGCTCATTATCCAGGAAAGTGACCTAGAGACTCCCTTCTGGTACCTTGGAGCCTGCATGCCTCAATGGCAGGTTCTTCGTGTTCGACGCGAGGTTTTCATCATTTGCCCCCGATCGGATGACTCTACGGGTGTTCGACATCGGCTCCTTCATTCAAACGCCGTAGACTGTACCTATAGTACCTTGAGGACCATTGTCATTACTGGTGGTACCTCTCACGTCTATTAACAACTTTCATTATTGGCTGGTAATCAGACGATGTTCATGCATGTTCGACTTCAGCTTACATTTTCACATGCTTGAACTTGTACTTCTGTTCGGGTCAAGGTGGAGCGCAAGACCCTGGATTGTGTCTGTTGTAATCCAGGCGTGATTTTGATACATGACTCTTTCACTGGATGGCTGCAACCATACCTGAGTCTATTCATCGATCCTAACTAGATGGTTGCGTCCATACTACGGATCTTGATTGTTATATACTCTGTCAATGGATGGCTACGTCCATGCCACATATATCATGTATTTGAACTATCATACTGTATATCTCCATGCAGATTCTCGGCGGCAACTAGATATGGTCTTGTAAAGCACTTCACCTCTCTCTCTCTCGAGGCTCATGCTTTAGGGGGCCTCTGTTACGCAGTAATTTGTCACCGTTGGTCACCGTCCTTGTTACCCCCGCTTTCGCACACTGGAGGACACATTTATGGACCTGTGCCCAGTGACACAACTTAAAAACACTTGCATTCGAGTCTCCTAAGTATGAACTTCCAAATCCCTGAAGACACCCTTTGAAGATTAGCCCTAAAAAATGCCCTTTTTCCATTAGCGCGGGTCCACAGTGTCTAACCCGCGCTAATGGCTCAGTTCCTTCAAAGAGGGCGCGCCCATGGACGCTCTGTCACAGAACAAAGCCCGCGCCACCCAAAATTGGTCATGATTTTTGGCCAACGCGCATTGAAGTGTTTTTTCCTCCATTGCTCATGCAGTTCTCTGGGGAAAAATCCCATGGAAGTGGTCGAGTGTCGTCTTTTTCATCCATGACAACCCAGTTCAAAGGCTATTCTGGGACAATGCCAAATCTTTAGTAGGTGTCCGGATACAATGCATACTTCCTCCTCCTCCATCTATAAATGACTGTCACCCTGCATTGAACCAACTAGTTTTTGTGAGAGCTAAGGTGAGATAAGATTATGCTGGATTGATAGTGAGAATTGAGAGCTATAGAGGAGTTATGCTGCCAAAATATTGAGAGAGGAGGTCATTTTGCAAGGCATGTTTAGCTGCTGACCCAGTTAGAGGAGATTTCAACGTCAGGCCTCTTTGGTTGTAATCCTTCTCTTCTTTTATTGAATAATGAACGACTATCATTATGGTTCCACTCACGTGTCTTCTGATGATATTTGAGTTATATCTTGTCTGACCAATATATAATTGCATGTACTGGATTTTACGCTTGTGTTGGATTGTTCTTTGTTTGTGCAGGTGTCCGTACGTGGAGCGTAAGGATAGTGACCAACCAAAGCTAAAGGACAGGAGCGGCGTTTCTTCTACAACAAATAGCGTTGGATTCTAGGTAGATCATTCTAGTCGATCTTTAAATTATGCAATTAGGAACCTGCGTGTAGCGTGTGTGATTGTTGCTAGACCCGTGTTGGGCTAGTGGGATCGCCTCTGTCCACAGAGGGGATTTACCAGTTCAACAGGCATCCTCTCAAGAAAAGGACAACAGGATCAAAGCTTTAGAGGACATCATAATAGAGTTTGGGCATGATCCTAAGGATGTCAAAGAAGTGCAGGAGATTTTGAAGCTAAGGGATGCTGATATGGCAGCACTAAGGAAAATGATAAAAATCCCAGCAACTCTTCATCCTCAAACAAAAGAAATTGCCCAGCTTAGACAAGACAAGGATGCAACAGCTATGTTGGTAACATTATACAAAGAGCTCATCCAGACACAAGAGAAGCTGGAAGAATCAGAGGCTGCCCTTCAGGCAGCATTGCAGCAAAAGGAGGCAGGACAAACTTCACAACCTCCTCCAAAATTAATTAATCTGGAGGAAGCTCCTCAAACCACTGCCCCTCCCAGTCAGCAAACACAACAAGCAGCACCTTCCACCTCAGCACCAACAACAGAGCAGGCTGAAAGCCTTGACATCCAGAAGCTGAGAAATGAGATTCAAGCCTTGGAGGCCCAAATGTCAGAGTTGGATCAGGCCAAAGAAACTCTGGCTAATATCAATGAAAAATATGACAAATCCAAGAAAAATGTGGCTGAAAGAGAAAGAGAGGTAAAGGCTCTCAAAAAGAGAATAAATGAGCTAGAAAATGAGCTCGCACTGGACAAAGTAACAGCTGAGCTCAAAAGAATCCTATGGGCCAATATTGGCCAGTCCATTACAGACCAGTGGGAATACATAGAGGCCATTCATGAGCAAATGGGGCTCATTGGAAAAGCACATAGGGAAATTCAAAGGGCAAGGGCATCTCTAGGCAGCATGCCTGAGGTTGCCACCAGAATGATAAATGTGCTTAACTACAGGACAAGCTCCCAGCTGATCAAAATGGGAATTGCCAACAAGACTGAGACCATTTCAATGGTCAAAAGGGTCCTGACACTAAGAAACTTGGTACAGAGCTTAGAAAGAAGAAGCCAGGATATGCAGGCAGATATCAATAAATTTCAGGACAAGTTCATGGCATTACAAAACAGAGGCCCTCCTAGCTTAATGGAGCCCTCAGGAAGGCTACTTTCACATGAAAAATATGTCAAGAGGGTAAACACTTTTGTTGCTAATCAGATTGCAAAAACAGATAGCACATCAGCAGAAACAGGGCCAGCATCAGGACAAACCCTTTTCAACAGGGTGGAGAGCTTATTCTTCATTATGAATGAAATTACTCACTTGTTTGATGAGCCTCCCAATTTTTATAAGTCAGAGGCAGATGAGACCATGGGGTCAATTTTGAGGCATCAATTTCCTACATTGGAAGTCTGGAATAGTTTAATACAATTACTGCTAAACCAAAGCCAGTAATTATGTTTTTTCCTTTTTTGAAATATTTAAATTTTCATGCACAAGAAAATAAGGATATATCAGCAGGTATGCAGAAAGAGGCTGAGCCAACTCAGCACAACTATTCGGCCACCACAGCAGCACTGAGTCACAGGTGACAGGGCCAAAAAACTACAGGAGGATAGAGCTGCACAAACACGTCACTCAGCAATTATAACAAAGCATTCAACCGACTCAGTGAGCTCCAAAGGTCGAAATCTTCTGACAGGAGTAAAGAGCATTTATGTTGTATTAAAGGCTGTAAATAACTTCTTATCTACTATTCCTGTACGAGTTAATGAATATATTTTATTTCTCAAATGACTCAATGCCTGAGATATTTTGTATGAGATACTTCTATATATTCCCCCTCGCATAAGTTAGCAGGGGTTGGACGTTGGATGTCGGATATTCTTCATATCTATTCTATTGTTCTTTACTATAACTCTCAGAGAAGTAATACAAAAGATGATGAAATTTCCAAAGCTCTGTGTTGCTTGATGCTTTATGGTGTTTAGCTGAAAGTTGCAGGATTCCCGCGTATTTCATGGCACAATAAGTTTTTCTTATAACTCTTTGTTATGTGTTTTGTTATCTTTCATATCTCTTTCATGTTTCCTGTGTCTTACAGTTAGTAGCAAGGAAAAAGAATAGTTCCAGGATTTAATCACAGATTACCCTAAACTCAATCTAAGCTATTCTGAATGTTTTTCTTC
>APFE031594275.1:138924-211782 GCA_000404065.3 Pinus taeda | reverse complement strand
CCTGTGCCGATCAAAGACTCCCTCATATCGATTTTTGGAATATGGTGAGTCTTCGATCCAACATTAGCGTCTATGGAATCATGATTAAAATTTCTTTTATTCTCATCATGAGTTTCCTTTAGTACCCTTTAACCCTTAGTTCCCGTTTCTTGTAGCAACTTATTCATATTTATCTTCAATTCGTCCATGTTTGTCTTCAAATCTATCTTCAAATCATCCATCTTAGCTTCCACGTCTATCATCTTAGCTTCTACGCCTTTCTTTAAACAGTCCATCTTAGCTTCTACACCTTTCTTTAAACCATCCATCTTAGCTTCTACATATTTCTTTTAACCATCCATCTTAGATTCTGTTCCTTTTTGTGTAAGGGACAGTTGTTTCACTTGGTCGTGTAATTTTGATATATCATGTTGCATTTCTTCCTCTTCTTCATGAGTCATGCTAGAGCTTTTAGGTTCCTTACTAGGTTTTGCATTTATTCCTCGGGCAGCAGTCACAATAATAATTCGCTAAATGCCTTTGAATTCCTTCAAAATAAATTTTCAAACCAAGCTTAAGCAAAAATTTAAGAAAATCTACACACCTTTTTTCACTTTGTAGGAGATCGATATTACCTCTGATGTATCTTTGTACTTTCCAATCATCTAGATCTAAATTTCCAACCTGTCATAGCCCTCTATGTCCTCTTTCCAAAGCCACAAGTCTGACCCAAATTGGATTCTCCAAGGAAGAGTTATGTGAAGTCTCACATAGTGCCTTGATTATAGACTAGTTCAGTAGAGCGAACTTGTACGACGTGCCACGAGTCACTGTTTCGACCTTTGGATATAAACAATGTATAAAAGAAACTAAAATTCGTCCTCTTTCTATAACTTCTTACAAAATTTAAATCTGATCCCCAGAGAGAAAGTTATGATGATTCTCCCCAGGTCACCAGTTTCGAATGTAATTCAGGAGTCTGCAAAAAGACCAAATTCCTCAGATCATATCTCCGTAAATATAATGCAAAAATATCTGAAATTTTACCCCGAGGTTTAGCGTGATTCCTTCTCAAATGGGTTTTTTTTTGTGACTTCTGAAACATCACAGAAAAAAAGTTATAACAAAAATTCCACGGTGACCTGTTTGGAGCAGCGAAAACCTAGAATCCAAAGCTCTGATACCAAATGTTATGGAACCAGCTCAAGAAAAGATAAACAAGATAGATCAACACCTTAGAATTTAGCCTCTTCGAGGGGGAAACCTCATTTACATTACATAAATGAACAATTCTTGGATGTTTCAAATGACAAAACCTCCTTTCTATATATAGGAGTCTAAGGAGCCACAATATAATCCAACCGACCTAACAATAATAATATAAAGCCACAAAAATAAAAATAGAGGGATTCTATGGGGCACAGTAATAACAATATGGCGGCAATAGGGGCACATCAATATTAGTAAGGGGTATAACTATAATAGTAATGGGGTAATCACTAGTATTACAGGGACCCAACAAAGACGGGTACATATCGCAAGTTTGATCAGACTTCCTCCCATTTGTAAGCTCTCAATCATTACCAATTTCAGATTTCTCCGTTGAAGAATTTCCTTTGAAAATAATTTATGTTTAGCTCAAACTCTTAGATCTCTAATCCTATTAAGTCTGACCCTGTTAAGATACTGGCTTCTAAAAGATACACCAGGACAAACCCTGACCCTAATCATCCTTCTCTAGTTGATTACCCTGAGAGATTGTTGAGAAAGCCTGAAGTCTCTGTCCCCGAGACCGAAACCACAAAATTGGAAAGGACCACTTCCTTGCCAGATCAACTACATAGTATTAAGGATATAACTTTCGACATTAAATTTGAGTTATCCTTATTTCAATCAAAGTCCAAGTCTCATCTTACTAAAGAAGTTTTCGATCTTATAAAGTTTGACTCATACCTTTCTGACTCAATTTCATTGTTTAACCAACCTTCTGTCACTTCTCAATATTTAAGACTTGAGCATGAGGTCTGGTCAAATTTAGACAGAATTCAAAGCCTAGTAGATCAATTACAAATCATTGCTGAAAAGACTTATATTCAGTATCAAATTGAGCTCTTATCTTCCACCACACCCTCTACTATGCCTCCAAAAGCATCCACCTCACCCTCTCCATCTTCATCTCAACCAACACAAACCATTGCATTTCCCATCCAGGATTCCCCAGTAGTCATGGCGCGATTTGCACCACTAGTGTTACCTAGTTAGTTGGCAGCTTTACCTCAGACCTATATTTAGAGGCTTCCTCTATTTGATGGCAGCCCTAGAGTCGCAGCATAGCAACATATTGTTAAGATGGCTGATTTCATTGACTTAGAGGAATTCAATGAAGATGATGCTAAAATGAGGCTGATAGCTCAAAGATTTTTTGGGAGCCATGAAAAAATGGTTCCAAGGTTTGGTAGTAGTCTCTATAAATTCTTCAACCAATCTTAATGAGTTGTTTTTAGCTAGATGGCATGAAAAGAAGAATCCATTATAGATCTTGGCAGAATACAACACTTTGAAGAGGAATCCTAATGAAACTATTCAAGAATTCACCATCAGGTTTAATCATATTTATAATTCAATTCCAAATAACATGAAACCTCCACCTGATTTGGTGCTTCAGCACTACCTAGATGCTTTTGATCCAGAGATGGCTTATCGGTTGAGGGAAATAGATCCCACCACTTTGGAAGACATGCAAAATAATGCGGTAAGTGTGGAGGCAAACTTGATGATTAATAAATCTCAATTGAATCATGAGAAATTAGAAAAGAGAGTGACCATCAAAGAAGAACCATCTTCTTCCACCAATCCTAAGTTAGATACACTGATTAGGATGATGGAGAGAGTGGCTAAGTGGATGATAGGTTCACATAAATCTCAAGAGCCTCAAGCTAGAAATCCTAACTTTAGAAATCAGCAACAACCTCAGTACATGATAAAACAAAGAGAGGATAAAGCTTCAAAATCATCTACATCTCAGCAACTAGTTCAGACACCCTTGTAGCATAATTATGCTCAAGGAGAATATGATGATGAAACAAACCCAATTATTAAGGAAAATCACTTCTTTAGGGAATATCACCATCCCATTTTCTTGACTGAAGATGAGAAGTATGTCGAGAAAGCGGAGGATCCTAAAGATGAGGATTACATAATGGCCAGTGACAATGCATTAGAACCCCAAACCAATGATTATCAAAGAGTATATTTGAATGCACTAAGTTCTCAGTAGAAGGAATATTCTTTAAGGAATAGAGATGTCCCAATCACTCCTATTCAAAAGAGGACATCACAATAGAAAGATACTCAACATAAATCAAATCTTCAATGGGGTCAATGCAAAGGTAAAGAGCTGGTAGCAGCTGATCAAATAAAAACAAAACAACAATCTATAAGAAGTCCAAATAAAGATCATGACAGTCAAAGTAAAGATCAAATACTAAGAGATCTGCTTGAGAGGAGAGAAAATGTACAAAAGGGGTAGATAAATATAATTCTCTCAATTTAGAAACTGAAATTTGAAATTTGAAAGTGTCAATCCCTCCTATTGATCTAGTCAAAATAGCCATTACAAGTATGATATAGTTAAAATGCTCAAAGATGATCCTATGTCTACCATGGTTAACATTGAAGATGATCAGTCTAAATTGATTTTCGGTCCATCCACAGATGGTTAGTCAGGAGATAGTGATGTTCCTCCATTTTATGTCAGTTTTAGAATTCACCAATTTATTCTTCATAACTCGATGCTTGACTCTAGAGCCTGTTGTAATTTAATGCCAAAATCCATCATGGAATGATTGGGTCTAGATATAACTCATGAGTACCATGACTTGTATTCTTTTGACTCCGGTAAGATTTGTCGTCTTGGCCTAATCAACGATTTGGTAGTATCCTTGGATCAAATCCATACTAAGAATGTTTTAATGGATGTGGTGGTAGTTGATATACAACCATGATTTGGCACGTTATTTTCCAGATCCTTGGGAACTAAATTAAGAGGCACATTGCAGTTAGACTTCTCCTATGCTACCATTCTGGTTTTCGTGCAATCGAGAAAGTTGTACCGAGAAAAAAAAAATGGAGTTCATGATAACCAGCGACGATAAGACTAATAATCATCCTATAAATGTTGTACATATAGATTTAGAGTATTTTATCTTGTATAATGATAGTGGACTGAACAATGTAGATAGTCAACTAGTAGGAATTAAAGATGTACTAGATATTTTCAATTGTATAAAGACATTTTCATTTTAATAAAAATGAGAGCTACCAAGTTCTTCCGAATAGTCATTAGACAAGGCACAAAAAGGTTCAGATCAGCCATTCGAGAAGCTAATGGAAACTTTAGAAGAGTCTGAAATGAAAGTTTAGAAAATTGACCCATAACATAAAAAAGATGTACAACTCTTGGAAGAGGAATGTGGGCTTTGCACCATGGACTTTGATGGCGCCCTTGGGAAAGGTGGAGTAGGTACTGGCATTTGGATTCGAAGCCCACATCATCATCATCAAGATAATCTCCCTCAACATGTTATATTGTGCTCATACAAGTTAGCTTTTTATTTAACTAACAACGAGAAAGACTACGAAGCGCTGATCACATGTTTGAAGATTTTGAAGAGGTTAGGGCCACGGAGAATTTTCGTGTATGGTGATTCAAAACTTGTAATTAAGAAAGTTAAAGGTGAAAATCAAGCTCACCATCCACGAATGAAATAATAAATAAATTTTGTTGTACACATTCTTAATATGTTTCCTTACTATACTCTTTCAGTTGTACCAAGAAATCAGAATCTTATGGTAGATTCATGACTTACAGCTACAAGTAATTTAAAAATCCCCATCTTTTCAAACAAGAAGTTTGAGATTCATGTGAAGCATCAGACCTTAGTTCCTGACAACTTAGGATACTAGCAAGTATTCTAGGATGACAAACAAGTGAACAACTTTCTTAAGAGTGTAGAAGAGTTTGAAAATTGTTCTATGGATGAAGTCTATGATGAAGATGATCAAGTCATCGAAGCAACCCAAGTTGAAATATTACAGGCAATAATATTCTGAAAGGTCTATTACCTTTGGAAGATTTGTTTGATCAGGATGATGTAGCAAGGATGCCTTCATTTGTTCCTACAGAGAAAGGTGTCGAAGATGTAAACATCGAAACAACAAACAAACCAAAAATGATCAAGTTGTCCTAAACATTGTCTCCTGAGGTAAAAGAGAAATACATTCGTTTATTGTCTGAATATTTTTATGTTTTCACTTGGTATTATGCAGGTTTGAAGGTTTATGATAAGAAAATAATTCAGCATACCATCCCAATAAATCCCGATCAAAAACCCTTCAAAGAAAATCTAAGGAGGATTAACCCAAGGTTTCTTCCATCCATAGAGAAATAAGTTAACAGACTTTACAAGGTGGGCATCATTGTTCCTATCAAATTTTCTGACTAGATATTAAATCTATTCCCAATGAGAAAGAAGACTGGGGAGATTAGGCTCTGTGTAGACTTCATAAATTTGAACAATTTGTCTTTGAAATATAATTACCCACTTCCAAAAATGGACCATATCCTTTAGAGAGTTGTGGGCGCTTCCTGGCTGTCACTTTTGGATGGCTACTCCGGTTACAATAAAGTTTTAGTGCATGAAGATGATCAGGACAAGACAACATTCACCACACCATGGGGCACATTCATTTATGCAAAGATTCCATTTGGTCTCAAAAATGCAGGGGCCACTTTTCAGTATGCCATGGACATAGCCTTTCCAGATGCGAAATATGTTTTCTTGGATTTATACTTAGATGATGTAGTCATGTTTTCACATTCAGATGATGAGCATTTGGATCATTTCACAGTCATTTTTTAGAAGTGTAGGAAGCTCGGGATATCTCTCAATCCAAAGAAAAAATTGTTTGCCATGAAGGAAGGTAATCTTCTCGGACACATCATTTCAAAATATGGCTTCCAGATTGATCCTTCATGAGTAGTAGCCATTTAGCAAATTGATTTCCCTCGCAGCAAAAAGGAAATCCAAGAATTCAATGTTAAGATGCATTTCTTATGCAGATTTATTCCTAATTTAGCTGAACATCTTAGAGAAAGGACCAGTATGTTAAAAAAGGATAACGAGGTGAAATGGTCTAAATAAGCCTACAAGTCTTTTCATGTGGTGAAACTTTCCTTAACCACAGCCCCTGTTTTGATTAATCCCGATTACACTGATGATTTTATCATATTTTAATTTTCTTCCGAGCATACTATAATAGTGGTACTAATGCAAAAAGGGATAAGACCGAGCTGCCAATAGCATTTTTCAGTCACAACATCAGGGATGCAACCCTTAAGTACAACATCATTGACAAATAGGTCTTGGCTTTGGTAAAGGCAATCAAAGATTTGAAAGTTTACATTTTACATTCGCATACTCTTGCTTATGTGCCTAATGTGGAGGTAAAGCAAGTCGTCGTGCAGAATGACCTAGAAGGTAGAAGAGGTAGATGGATAGCAGCACTATTAGAATACGATCTTGAGATCAAGCTGACAAAGTGGATCAAAGATCAAGGCTTAGCCAAACCCATGGCCAAGTCAAACTTTCATGCTCTAGACATAAACCTTGTGGATGCATTATCCAACAATCAAGAAGAAGTGGATCTCATTCAATTATCTGGAATATTCCTCTCGTCTCCACGCTATTGTGATATTATTTATGTACTTCAGCATCTAAGTCCTCCTCCATGCATGTCTAAGGCTAAGAGAAGGTCATCAAAGTTGAAGGCTTGCAAATATTGTATCATGGACAATGCACTTTATTGGGAAGATCTCGGAGGTGTGTTTCTAAACAATTTGACCAAAGATGAGTCTGAATAATTAATAAATGGCTGCCATAAAGGAGATTGTGGGGGCTACCACTTGTTTTAGAAGACCACGGCCAAAAAAGTACTGAGAGTGGCTTATTGTTAGCCTATTCTTTTTGTAGATATCTACAAGGCAGTGATTAGTTCTCATGAGTGTCAGTTTTCCAAGGTAAAATAGAACTTCTTCCTTTTCCTCTACAACCAATATCAGTCAATGCACCTATTTAGCACTGGGGCCTAGATTTCATATGTGATATCAGTCCAGAATAATCCACACAATACAAGTGGATATTGACAGCTACGGACTACTTTACAAAATGGATCGAAGTGATCCCAACCAGGAAAGCAATTGATTCAGTTATCATTCAGTTTTTAGAAACTAATATCTTGTCCTCTTTTGGTTTTCCTAATAAGACTATCATAGACAATGTGACAACATTAAATTCTAAAAACATGACTAATTTTGTGACAAATACAGCATAAATTTGGGACATTTTACATCATACTATCCACAAGGAAATGGTATGGTGGAGTCCTCCAATAAATCCTTATTCACTATCATCAAGAGACTATTGGAGGTTATTGTGTGATTTAATTTTATGTTAAATCCCTATTATTTAATTGTCAACCTGGTGGTTTCGTAAAACTTAGAAGCAAACCAAAATATATGGGTTTTCAGATGCAACTAAAATCAGATTTAGAACATAAGTTGTGGAAACGTAAGCGAATGCAATTATAAAATAATTAGAAGTGCATATTACAAATATAAAATTTATCTAAGTAATTTCTAATTCATTATGTAATAAGCAAGAGAAGTGGCTCTTAACTTAGGAGAACTAGATTTGTCCTTCTTCTAGAATACTACTTCATGAACAGAAATAAAAAACCACTAATGGACAATAGCTTAAGATGCATAAACAAATAATAGAAGAGGCTCCTAACTAAGAAGGTCCTTGTTTTTCTTCATTACAAATTCATTCGTCATTAATACCATTGTTGGAAAACTGAAAAAATTAAAAGAATTATTACTTGAAACTAGAAAAAGAGAATGAATTTCAATTATTACTCATATTAAATGGAAGAGAGCCTAGCTTAGACCCTTGTTTGTACTTTCATATGCTGATAAGATTTAAACTAAAATTCATTCATTAATAATGAAAAATCTTCAAACATCTAGGTAATTCAATAAAAATAAAATCTATAATGAAATTAATATTTCTTTTATCTTTTTAGAGTGAGATCAATTCTATTAAGAGCGAAGTGACAAACTATTCAATAAATTCATATACTACATTAAGACAATTTATATCTAAAATTGTAGAAAGAAAAATTTATTCTATTATATCATAAGTTAGGATACATGCTCCAAGAGTCCCTCTCTTGGAATGGAGGAGATACTCCTATTTATACAAAATCATAAGCAACTAACTCATTAATGGACATCCATTAATCCCTCCTACTTCCACAAATCATTCATATGGTTACAACCAATATGAGACACATATTCCTTTATCCATGATTTTTCTCCATGAGATATGCTTGACCCCTATCCCAAATCTCCTTCAAATCTTCAAGAGAATTCGAATTTGAGTCTTGGAGGCCACATAAGAGTGTCTTGGAACCTTCCAATTCACCTAAACATGTCACCAAACTCATTCCACCTTTAGCTATAAGTAAATACATGTTATTTTTCTAACTTTTAATCATTAATTCACTTAAATACATACAATAAATAACATCAGAAAATTAAAATATGAGCCTATGGTAATGGAAATATGATGATAATGTGATGAAATGAGGTGACTAAATGAAGATAAAGGTGAAAAGGGAGTGAAAATGTATGTTAATTTGGTGGCCCAACAGAGGCCAATAAAAAGAATTGGCACAAGAAGCTCATCAATGCATTTTGGGCAGATTGGGTGAGTAGTAAGAAATCTCTTGGGATTTCTCCTTTCCAAATTGTATATGGAATAGATATTGTTTTTCCTACATCATTAGCACTCTCGGTCATCAGATTGTTACAAGAAGCAGGAATTGAAGAGAATGATATTCAACACCGGATCAATCAAATGATTCACTTAGAGTATATACAAGAAGAGTTATTTTAGAAAACCTCCAAGCTTCATGAGAGAATAAAGAGGATCTATGACCGGAAGACAAAGGAATATTATTTCAAAATTGGAGATGTGGTACTTCATTGGGATGCTAGAAATGAAGACAAGGGTAAGCATGGTAAATTCAAGAACTTATGGAAAGGCCCTTAGCAGATTTCACCTTTTGAGGGACAAAATGCTTTCTTATTGGATGAGATGAATGTACAGCCATGCTTTGGAGGACCAATCAATGGTAGACTCTTGAAACATTCTCTTTTTTGAATTGTCCCAGTTTCGTTGTACATACATTTTAAATTCTCTACAAGTGTGAAGCTCAAGATCATTGGAGTTTAGAGATCAAAGTGAAGGTCATGGAGCTTCACTGATTCTCTTCCATTTTAAGTATTCAGTCCATAGTCATGTACGTCAGTTTTGGAGTAAGTTTTGAGTTGGTTTCTGAGTTATTTCATTTTGCTTCCCAGTTTGAGGTTTTTTACCGTATTGGCCCATATGGTTAGGCTACTTGATCTATAGTGTTTTTGGCACCTTCGAGGAGCTGGCATCCCCAAATAAGGCCATTTTTAGTGTCAATATTTGCATGCTTCCATGAGTGATCAAGATTCCTCTTTCATATCATATTAGTGTCCCATTTGAAATTTTTATCATTCCACCTAGGTCATCATGCAAAAAATTTACTCGCTGATGGTAGCCCAAATTCAAAAATCACACAACCCTTTCAAAAGAATTGTATTTGCTGACCCACCTTCATGTGTCTTACTGAGCATCCATTGACTATAAAGGCTCATTTCATCATGTTTTATATCAGTCATGTCCACCTAAAGTTCAGTCATTCAAGGTTCCATTAGGTAACCTAGGTTTCATTTTCCCAAGGTCCATTAAATCACCGTCTCATTGCATAAGGTCAGCAGATTATGACAATGAAGCAAATAATAAATGTGTTTTAGTTTTCTAAGGGTTTATGAGAATGTAACCATGGTTACTAAAAATCCCAAATTTGATTTCAAGAAAGGAATTTATTCTAGTTTTTAAATTTGTACTTCAAAACAGATGTAATAATTTTTATTTCATTTATGTAATTTTATGCTTATTATATGAAATAAGTCACCATTTTAGTTGTCTACTCAGTTCCATTTCCAATTTCATCCAAACAAAGGTCAAATTGAAGATTACCAAAGCATCATCCACCTGTCAAAGGAAAAAAGGTCAGAAAGTCAAAGAGCATTAGTGTGAAAGTTTGAAAAGTGACATGAAACATTAGAAAATGGGTTTGTAAATCATAAATCAAAACTCATTCAAGTATAAAAGCCCTCCAAGACATCATATGAAACATTCATCTGCGCTCCTACACTCTCAAAGTCTCCTTAGTAAAAGTGAAGTTTACAATTTTAGGTGAAATTGGGCAAAACAGGGGATTTGGGCACATTTTGAAAGCAAAGGGTGCATTTAGAAAGTGGAGCGCACATTCAGAACTGGTGTTGCATGTTTTCTAGGAAAACCAATGTATTTTCTAAGGGCATTGTGTGCCTGTAAGTGGAGGGCATGTTTGACCGTTGTGCTCCGCCTTTGCCAGAGAAAAACCAAAAGTTTCCCAAAGCGCCCTACATTGCTCAAAACATCAAAATTTTCCACCAAGCTGCTCTAGCAAGAAGGTAGGTCTAAATTACATTATTCTTCTCCTTCACAATTGACTTGTGTGGTGTTTCATTTGTTTTGCAATCATACTAATTTTAAAATCCTAGTAAACTAATTCCACTACCAAACCTCATTTCCCAGCATCCAAAACTCATTTCCTAATACCCCACTACCATTTCAACATTTCATAACTACCCCTGTCACCTCCGGATTCCCATCTCCTCAATTTCCTCACATCCTTCCATTCTCCCAACAACTACATTCCATTTCATCATTTCCCTACGGTTTGACTCCAATAACCCATGGTTGAAGAAGAAAATAGAGGTCAGAGTGAGGAAGAAAGACATGAGAGGAGGCTATTTAAGAAAGGAGGGAGAATTATTAGACATGAGACAACCAACAGCAGAGAAATCATTGCATTTCCCATCACTGTGACAATATTTAAACATATGGGTTCTTTTGAGTTTTGTGAGAAAGTGGAAAGGATCCAGCATCATCCTACATTGACCAGATTATTCATCACCAACCTCCATGATAGCCAGGTAACCCTTGCTGGAGTCACCTTCGCTATATCTCTTGCTATCGTATCAAAATCCTCTGGGATCCCAAATGTTGGGGAAAAATGGTCTAAACAAGGAGAATTGAACCATTTTTATTATGAGCCATATCTTAAACCAAGATATAAGAATGAGAGAAAGAGGATTTTTCCTTTCTCTTACCTCTTAGATAGATATATTCTGATGATGAAATCATTATGAAGTACTTCACATGTGAGGTTAGGATTTTCAGGCTCTATTCTTATCATTTTTGGCTACTCGTACATTTCACAAGAGTCAAAATGCTCAATCTTCCCTACTATCTTTACCGAGACATTGACAAGATGTTATTCTCAAAGGAAATACTATGACCATCAAATGAAAAGAATATTTCACCACTCCCACATTAATATGATAGTCCTACACCACCTTTATCAGCTTAAAATTGCATGGGATACTTTTATATCCAATGCGATTTTCATAGTCCCACCTATTCAGCATGGCCAAGAAGCACCTTCATCTTTTGATCCATCCACCTCCATTCCTCCAGTTCAGCCCATACATCATCCATCCTCCTCTGATGATTCAACCCCACCATCACCTCCATCATCACCATCTCATGAGCCTATTCATTCACCTGGCATAGATGAAGACAGTGCCCAAGAACACATCGAGCATGGTGAGAGGAGTAAGCTTAAAAGGGTTGGTTTAGGTACCTTGACACATACTTATCAGAGAAGGCATATGTAAGTATTTTTCCCATATATTATGGGAGGGGCCTTGCCTTCTTCATCAGCAAAGTAGGTATGGAAGGGTAAGGAAAAGGTTATAGAGACAGAGATCCAACAACAGGAGGAAGACCTCCATGAGACAGAGCATGATTTTGAGTTAGTTGATCCAAATGAACATGATGACTATGAGGTCATACCCATTTTTGTCAAGGAGAAGAATGCACTCATAGGAGAGCTACAGGTCAACTTCCAAAGTTCCAAGTACATTATCTCATACTATGAGCAGGAGAATAGGGAATTTGAGATCAAAAGTGAGCTCATGGGAATTCAGCTCATCAAAGCAAAGAGAGAGGTTATAAAGGCTAATGCATTACTTGATGAAGCATATGGGAAATATGGTGAACATCTTGATGAACAGGTGGGAAGAAGAAGGCCAAGGACTAGAGGCCTAAAGAGAGATTTGGAGCTAGAAAGGCAAAAGGAGGCACATTTGGCTAATGAGCTCACCCTAACTAAGCAATTTGCTAAAATGGTGAATGAGAACTGGGAACATTGGCTCGAGAGGGTTAAGACCCATCCAGAGGGACTCTTATATAAGGCCAAGAGGGATGTTGATATTCAAATAAGGATGGCTAAGTACTATGCCATGAGAAACAAAATTGCAAGAGCCAAGCTCGAAAGAGCTCATGCAAAAATTGAAGCCTTGACCAAGAAAGAGGAGAAAAGAAGGCTAGATATCCTTGTCAAGGCATCACTGCATGCCTCAAACATATTATCGACCATCATCTCACTAATTTTGATAATTTTTACTAACTTTTTCAATTTATACTTTTCTATGTTTTTAAAAGTATTTTCAACACAGTCAATATGTCAAACATGCAACAACTAGGGTGTTGCGCTCTTGTTTGAGGCATATAATGGGCAAAAGGCTAGAATTTTTAGATTTAGAGTGATGAGGACATGCACCCTCTGCATTTGCTAAGAATTTGGAGGAAAACTGGTCAGCGAAAAAGGTCAAAAGCCATTAAACAACCACCTTTCTGCCTCTTTTTTGGCTTCTGTGCTTTTGTTTTTACTAGTCTTGGGAGATTAGAATTTTGACAAGGCAAATGGCCTCCAAATGGAAAACTAAAGCCATATGTAGAAAGTAGACTCAAGGGGATTTCCAATGAGATATCCTGGAGCAAATGTGGACATCATGAAGGCACCACCCAATAACCTTGAAGTTGGCAGGCGCATTTGACAATGAGAGGGCTCGTCTGACAAAGGGAGGGTGCATTTGACAATCTTCTCAAATTTTCATTGTTTCTCTCCAAATTGACTTTTACCTATGGGAAATTGATGTTTTACTGATTTAAATGAGAAGAAGTATGTAATTACTATGTTTTTAATTGTTATCTAGGGTAAATACTTTAGTTAAATGGCCTACATGGCATGTAATGAATAAATTTTCTTATGTTAGGGATGAGTCACATTGACCACCCTGCACTCTAGCTATGAGTTCAGCCTTTTCTACAACTACTCCTCCTCTCATGGATTCGACCCCTGAGGCTAGGATGAGTTGGTTTGAGGCCTATATTATGTATTTTCTATGTCATTTTATAGGTTGGACTCTCTTGGATGTTGTAATAGATTTCAGACTTTGGCATGGAATATATTGGATGAAGTTGTAGCTGCTTTCGTGGGATTCCTGTGGGATGGTAATTTGATCTTATTTCTTCTTATGTTTCATATGTATGAATGTTTTGTACCTCTCATGATCCATTTCACTCTATGATATGTTGATTTTCAAGGTGTGATATGCAAAATTCGTCTTTGTATGCTCTTTTTTGGGAAAATCATCGTAGATTGTTTCATTTCTTTATTTTAAAAAGAATTCATGACTCTTATGATCTTTTTAGCATCTCACTAGTCTAAACCATCTCATCAAGTTATACTACTGAGTTTAAAATACCTTGCCTACCTTGCCCCATCAGATGTCTGCAATTCAGATTCATTTTGTCTTGACCATGTGCATTCTCTGACCTAATTCACTCATCCTTTTGAATACCCAACCAAAATCAAATCAAACAACCCTTTTTACTTTACATCTAGCCTAAAACCCTAAACTATCATGTCCTCCACGTTGTGATCCTTTGGAGAGAGCCTTCTCTAGCTTTGTAGGGCTAGCTACCAAGCTAAATATTGGTCTGTGGTTACCTCAACAGGACTCTTCCTCAGCCTTGGAGATCCAGAGGAGTGATAACATATTGTGCAGTGGTTTTATTAATATATGGAAACGTTATCAAGTGTGGGTAGGCTCTATTCATTCATTGGAAATAAATTATTATTATTTCAGTATTTGGCACAATGTATGGCACAACAGTTGCCACGACATCATTTTGGTCTATTTGGCGCAATATCTGGCATAATTATTTTATAAACAATGCTCTTATCTCACGACATCCTACAACATTTGTTGATACATTGGAGAGAATTAAAAATGGAGAGCTCATTATCAAGCTTTGGAGAGCGTTAAAATAATTATCATTTGGAGTAGGGTTATTCTCATGCACCTTTAGAACAACGTTATCATTTCCAACATCATTTTTAGAGCAACAATAATTTTTTAAGCAAGACAAAATTAATACATTAAATGCTATAGCGTTAATGACTTAAGTTTAAATTTTTCATTTATATTATGCA
Source organism: Pinus taeda (assembly GCA_000404065.3). Taxonomy (NCBI): domain Eukaryota; kingdom Viridiplantae; phylum Streptophyta; class Pinopsida; order Pinales; family Pinaceae; genus Pinus; species Pinus taeda. The sequence goes on along the minus strand of APFE031594275.1, from coordinate 197,196 downwards.
TCCAAATAGGAGAAGCATTAATATGCGCACAATAATAATTACATTTGTATTGTTATCAAAATCACCTGACCTTATTTAATTCAATTACTGTGAAATACCATCGACAATGCAGAACATGATTGATCCAGGTCTAGGTGTGATGAAGGACCCTTCCAAGACCTTTTACTTTTGTGATGTGTTAAATTTCATTTTAAAAGAACATTAAGGAATACATTTGCATTCGCAAAAGAGGAGGAACATAACAATCATCAGGACATGAAATAACATGATGTTGATAATAGAGTTCATCTAGGACGGAGTACGTCTTCGAGCCCCGGTGTCAAGATGGTGTAGGCCACTGCATTAAGTGTTGCCAATAATAATGATGTACACAATCGCTGATGTCGATATCATACAAGGGAAAATGCCCTCACGTAGGAGTGGATCTAAGAGATGTTCCACTATAGTAACTCTCTATTAAAAGACTCCTATCAGTATGACACAAAAGCATGCATGATGAGTATCCCATCAACATGGCACAAAAGAGATATCAATGCAAAACATGCATGACAAAAACAAGAGTATCCCAACAACATACAATAAGGGATCTCAAAACATAACATGATGAGTTATGGTAGCAAGTACATCACATAGAAGATTATGCATCAAATCAAGCAAGGAATCATGACAACATGTAATAAACAAGATCCTGCATCAACATTAATCAAGGATCTGTGCAGCATAATGCATAAATAAGAAGTACATGAACACATCATATACATCAAAACCAAGGGCCATATGAAGAAGTGGATGCCAAAATGCTGAAGCTGCTTGGACCACCGATCTTAAGCCATCAATCACATGGCAAAAGACTACTTGCACATGAATGTGGACATCTGCACTAGCACTTAGAAAAGTGACTAGAAGAAAAAATAAGAGAATGACAAATCTGAGTGTACCATCAGATTTTTGGCATCGAGTAATGTTGAATCTACTTTCCAAAACATGAATTCTGAGAAGTTGGGAATTCTGGGCTCGAGGAATCTTTTAGATTCCCCTAGGATTCGTCAAAGATTATTCTCTATGGGTGGATAGGAAATCTACAACTCACATGGCGAATCTAATCTCGCCATTGTGATCCCTGCAGAAAACCATGAAAAACAAGTATAAACTTGACTATATTCCGACATGGAAAACATTTACCTCCTTGGGAAAATTTCAAGGCTCATGGTTCCACTCCCTATTTTTGCTGAAATCATGGTTCCACGTGCATTCTGAAAATGACCAAAAAATACAGAAATCTGATAGAGAAACAGATGGTGTCGTTGTGCTCATGGCGACGAGAGGTGTAGAATCCATATAAAATTTCTCAATTTTTGACAAAGTGAAAATTTTGCCCTCCTGCAAAATTCATGGTTCATGCATTAAAAATTAATTAATTATCTTGAAATCCGTGCCTACCTTCTACCGCAAAATCCATGCCTTGAAGTCTCTCTCCCTCAGCTCTGGTAAGAATCTGAGTTTATATTAAAATTTCTAGGCGGATAAACCAAGGTGATTCGGTTGGTGTAGTGGTTAAATACACTAGTTGATAGGGAGGAGGTCGGGTGGTCAAACCCCACCTCCTCCTTTTTATGAACTGAATTTGTTTTAACAAAATCATTTTCGAGTGGCTGGGCCCACCCCCATACCCACCTCCACATACATGGCTAACCATTGGCGCATTACATTTTTTTATGGCACATAATGGTTTGAGTTTGAGTTTTGGTATGGGAGCAATGCCATATATTTGGGGCCACCCACTTGGGGGCTGGCCACATAGGCCAGGCGGGTTCGACCCCTGCTGGCACCATTAACTCCCACTGTCAGCACTGTCAATGCATTTCAAATATGGTATCGACGTTGTGTTTTAATGGAGGTTGGGGCGATGGGTGTGGGTCGAGTTCATCGTCAGTGGCCCACCCACCCCTTAATACAATATATGGTTATTATATATGGAGGTTTGGGGCAATGGGGTGTGGGCCGGGTCCACTGTCGATGGCCCACCCACCCCTTCATACAATATATGGTTATGATATATGGAGGGTTGGGGCGATGCGGTGTGGGCCGGGTCCACCGCTGATGGCCCATGCCCACCCCGTAATACATTATAATATGATATGCGACAGAGGGTTGGGGTGATTCCAGGGGTGGTGAGGTCATGGCTGCCACCCCTTTTTTAATATGACTTGTTATGTGTATTTTTTGGGGGTGGCGGTGGTGGTAGCCCACCACCTCATACATATTTTGATTTTTTCTTTTTTTTAATAACATAATGGTCATTTTCAAAATATTAAAAAATAAGGGTCATTGGGAAAATTAACAAGGTTGCAATTTCAACTAATTCTGGGGAGCTAGTTTTATACCTTGGGGTCGGTCAAATTGTAGGACACTTAAACCTGGCCCATAGCCCACTTCGACCAAACATTTGATTGGATAGTTCTCCCCCATACGAGCTCGGTTTGATGAATCATTCACATCTCTGTGATCAGGATGACGAGATCTACACTCTGGTCGTTGTTTGATCATAATCCAAACACTTTGATTTTCGAGCGTTCATAAGCCCTCTTTGTCCTGTGTATCTCTCTAGAGCCACCTAGACCAATGATCATCATTGATTTGTCCATATGTTGATTTATGGAGAGAATGGAAAAGAGATATTTACATGTTATACAATAGTGCATATGCTAGGAGAAACATAATACAATGTGATAATACAATAGTATTGAAGCATGTTAATTTGTTGAAGGACAATTCCATGGAGAAGTGATACACGCTAGTCATGACATTGACAAGCTTGGTGATGGTGGGTGTGAATAAAGACATAATTGGGGACTAGCCACATGCCATACAGGTTGTCATTAAGCTTCTTATAGAATGATATTCAAAATTGTCATGGAAGGTGTATTACTTTTGTTAGTTGGGGGGTTTGATTAACAACATAGGAGTCGTTGATGATACCTTTGAGAGGACCCTTGGTGTTCTCAACATGTTGGACACTATAGTAGAAGTGAGAATGACTACAGATATCATGGGAACCCTTCCCTCTCCTGCACATATTCATGTTATTCTTCTCTTCAACAAAAACAAAATTGGAAGCTTTCAGAATGTAGTTGGTTTGCCATATGTTAGTGTTGTGGCTTGTTTCTGTATTCTAGCTTGTTCAAAAGTAGAGTACTCTCATGGATGAAGGAAATATTCTTTTCTTGTATCATTTGGTAGTGATGTTTTCCAAAGGCTAATGTCAAGTACTGGAATTCTTTGATGGATCATGATGATTGAAAAACGTTTGGAAAATGCCATCCTAGATGTTTCTTCTCATTAGGTGAGAACTGAATTTAAACACACACGTATTCTAGCGATGTTGGATTCCTTATTAGATGAAAATCATAAATAAAGTGTGGAGGAACAATTAAATGATGTTTATGGGGATTTTGTTGCTGTACATTTTACTACTAATGATACATGTTGAGATACACTATCATAAGAAGGTTACACGCAAAGGAAGGAGTCTTCATTGAAACAACTTAGAGCTGCTCAACGGGTAATTATTGAAGTATGGAAATAATACATGGATATAGAATGATGCGTAGAGGACTCACAACACATACTTGAAAGGGAATAAGCCACAGGGTAGAGGAAAAATATATTAAAAATTGGAGCAACGTCGAATTGGAGTAGTGTTGATATATATTCGAAGCAGTGTTTATTGGTTAGAGAAGTATTTAATAATACACCTTGATAATATATGAAGCAGTGTTATATTGAAGTTGGCTGAAGTGGTATTATATTTCCATATGTATTAATGGTTCTCCTTCATAGGTGTAAATAACAATTTAAGCTGCAATATTTATAGATTATGCGTGAGATCATTTCCAAGTTGACACATGAGTGTTTAACAATAAATAAATAAAATAATGTCTCTTGAAAATTTATTGGTTGCATCGAAGGGGTATTGAATACAAATACGATCTATGAACCATGGTGATTTTATTATGTTTTCAAAACAAATAAAAAAAAAAATTCCATCCTTCTTTACCTCAGGATCTGAGGCTATCATAGAATTGTTGCACACTCTATTGACGACAGAACAAGATCCTAGTGAGACGGACGTAAGAAATGTATTTTCAGCAATGTTGTTTGTTGCTTGTAATACAACTAGGCTTCTCATCATTGCATTGGGTAACTACACACACATTGTTTCATTTGATTTTAGCAACCAAACTATGTTTTCATAGCATGATTGTTAACAAAATGCGGATAATAGTGTATGCAGTGTGATGGAGAGTAGTGTCTTCATATGGCATTGTTTTATAACATATAGTAGAATGCTAAAAATAAATTTTCCAACATTAATTATCTGATTCTGATAATCCATTACATTCATTGTGGTCAAACTTACAAGCATTCATGGTAAACATAACATATGGATACGTATCATATTATAACCATATTATACGTAGCATATGGATAAACACAACATATGGTATATGCAATATATGTATAAACACAACATATGGATAAACACATCATATGGTGAATGCAACATATGGTGAATGAAACATATGGATAAACACAACATATGGTAAATGCAACATATGGATAAACACAACATATGGTGAATGCAACATATGGTGAACACAACATATGGTAAATGCATCATATGGATACACAACATATGGAGCAACATAAATAAGCATTAGAATAAAGCGTTGGAATATTGGAACAAAACAGTTAGAACAAGGTGTTGATGGCAGTGCTGATAAAAGGAATTGGAACAAAGTCGTATCAATGTATTGATAAATAAGGTAGGAGCATATGGGCATGCAATGATTGGAGCAGTGTATTTGATTGCACTAAGAATTTATTAGGTTGGAGCGAGAACATATGTAACATATTGGAACAATTTTCACTTGAAGAGCATTATTTTATATGGAGTAGCATTGTTATCTTTATTCAAGAGTAGCACACATGAGCATCTACCATGAAGGAATTGTTACGTTATCTTGTGGCGATGATATGTGGAGTCAAGTGTGTTGATTGGCATTGGCATATATTACAATGTAGCAAAACCTTGAGTTATTTTGTACTGTATGGAATTGGTGTACAAAAGACAAGAAAACATTGGGGCTTTGACCAGTGATCCTTCAATATACAATGATTTCTCCGAAATATACATGAATTCATTCACTATAATGTCATTGGTATAAATTAGAGTTTTGTTCCCTAATCAGTATTCTCCACAGGAATGATGGATTGACGACTACTCATAATGCTAGTTGCATTGTATTAATATGTCAATGAAAATAATGATTCAGTTACCAAACATATTTAATACTGAGCACTGCACTTTCTATACCAATCACTAGAGTAGCATAGAGTTATGAGAGAAAGAAAATTGGTAAGTGTGAGATACAAAAAGCATTGGAGGGTGTTGGATAATATGGAGAGCATACACGAAGGACACAATGCATACATATGGAGAGTCTTTCCTTCTTGAATATGATTCTTTAAAATGGATTTAATACTATCATTTGGTATTAAATATGTTTCATTTTTTAATATCAAGCAATGGTGTTAAAAGTGTGCTAGCAGATTCTTTAATACATTGGAGAGATATGAAGGGTTGTGGAAGTGGAATACATTTCTTAGCTAGTGAACAGGTCTATTGAATCGATAAAGAAGGGATATACTTCTGATTTTTTAGATAAAGGAGATATTTCCATTCATGTGGGTGATGGAGAGAAGGGTTTTCCATAAGAAGCATCTTTTGATGCTATCCATGTAGGTGCAACAACTTCAGAAGTACCAGAGGCTCCAATAAATTAGCTAAAGCAAGGAGGAATAATAGTTATTCGAAATGTTAACTCCTTGGTGATTATAGACAATGTTTTTTTCCAATATAAATGAATTTGGGTGGCCTTCTTACTTTTTATTAACTATTCTATACTTGTTTTGGTCAATTTATTTTAAGTGCACATAACCCAATTAATGAGGTTCCACTCAATGCACTCTGTAATCATCTTGGTGTGGATTACATATGATAGGGGTACCTTTAGCATACATATGTTCATTGCAGTGCCCAATATAATGCATTTCTCATGCATACCATTTTTTTCTTACAAAGTTTCCTCTCAATAGTATTCTTTCTTTCAGAGTGCTCTCACAACGATATTTTGTATCACTCTTACAATGTTAAAACACTCTCTAACATATTTGGAGAAATTTTTATATGTCATATAGAGCAACATTAATTTTGGAGAAGCATTAATTAAATATGTAGGAGCCATAATAAGCCATCCATATAGGAAAAACAAAAACAATAATTGAACAATAATAAATAATCATTAATGCATAGGTCCCCCTAGGATCGTGCAGCGCTAATCATGTGGACCTAATAGTCATTAAGTTAACATCTAATACACTTAAATTTTGGTAGTATTTTCATAAATAGGAAATAAATATAATAGAATATTGTGGGGACTATCATCCCTGACTATGAATCTGAAGAGGAGGAACATCACTTCTTATTTTTACCTAGATTTTTATTCAGAACATACAATTTTTTTACATTTTTGAATCCTTTCACTATAACTTGTGCAATGACTTCTTATGTGGTATTGCATCTAGTTGATGTAAATACAATTACATGCCCTTTATCAACTATTTGGCCTACACTTAGAATTTTCTTCTTTATTTATTTAATAAATAATATATTAGATGCTTATTTATTCTTCACATCAAGATCAACATTACCCTTTCCTTGTAGTTTTAAAAGTGATTTTTTCCGAAGAATACCCTTACCACACTTATTTTTTAGAGAGATAATTTTTTTCTTATTTCCATACATGTGATGAGAGCATCCTCTATCTATGTACCATTGATCTTGTTCTTCAAATGCACACAAAGAAACGCCACACCTCATTCCTATTTCGTATGCTTGATATGAGGATTGCTTGTGGATCCATCTTTTTCAGGTGTTTTGATAACAATGTTCTTGTCTAAGATTTGTCTGATTGCATGCTCTGGAGGGACTCTATTTGTTGTTTTTATGAATTCATTGTCTTATTCTTGTAGTATTTTGCTACATGTCCAAACTTATTACATATAGCACCTTACATGAGCAGATAAGGGAGAAATAAAATACTAATAATTCTACTTCATATTTCTCCTATTGCAATCAATAGCTTTGTTACCAAATATATTGCATGTAACAAAACACCCCTTAAAGAAAATTGAGTACCTAGAAACTGATGGTTTTCCCACGAAGATAAAATTTAAATGAGGTCTCAATAATGTACTTTCTATTATCGATTATAATGTGTCAGTAGTTATGATAGATAAAATATTCAATATCATTGATCAAAGGGGATAATCAATTTTTATTTCTATTATTGGGTGTAAATTATTTCCTTTGAAAATTCACTTTCCTTGCTTTGTTAGTTTGGTTGACTTCATAATTCTTTAATAGGGTTTTAAGAGTTTTCTTTGTTAACGTCAAAATTGCTTACACAAGCTTGTCATCTAGATTCTCCCTTAATGATCTGAAATGGAGTAGGTTAGTAATGTTGTGTTAACTCCCCATTCAGAATAAAACCCATGATTCTTATCATTTTCTTATCAAGTGCTTAAGGATTCAATACTTTTTCTTAACTAAAGGATTCCAATGAGAGTTTCTTATGTAAATGTTATAAAACAGTTTAACATAAAAGTATATGTTGAACAACAACAAAATAACAACAAAGAGCATAAAAGTACAACACATAACAAGCACATGATAGAGTTCACTCCTCCTAGGCTACATCTCCTTGGTCTCTATTATGCTCAAATTACAACAAAAGTGTATTTAGAGTGCTCAAATGCCTCGAAAACCTATCTCCATGAGTTCAAAATACTCAAAAATGGGTATGTAGACTCTTTTTCCATCCAATTTTGATAAGAACTAAAGAATTTATGACTTCCCCCAGTTCTTCCACTATTTGCTCCCCAAAGTTCTCCAAAACTAACCAAAAACTCCACTTTCACTCTAAAATCTAATAATGGAGCAAGAAATTTTCAGTTTGGTGGGCCATATCGTGTCGACCAAATCTATATCGCAATCGACAAGTTTTGCGGGATCCCAACACAACAAAATGTTGGGTTGTAGTATTGCGTACCCACTGGGGATAACTAACTGTAGCATATATAATCTCATGTATAGAAACTTCTCCTTATCAGAATCCATTAAGTTTAATGGCCGAAGATCTTGATAACATGGTAACACTGTGATTGCGATAATACAGACTCGTTGGGTATTAAACTGTGATATATAAAATTCTCGCATTCTGGTCTTATCGCATTCGGTAATTAGCTATGGGTGCATAGCCAGTGTGATATGATAGACCCGCTGGGACCTTAAACAGTAACACATAAAAGTATCACGTCCGATAGTCTTGGCGCAATCGAAACTTTACCAATGGTAACAACATAACAATAGGGTGTTTGGTGTGATTTGCAGGGGTCAATTATTAACCTGTGCCTACTATTCTTTTCCTAATATGCAATATATGGGACGCAGTGGCAACCTACCACTTGGCGCTTCCCCATTCGATGGGACCCTTGCCATGTCATCCAATCCTGCCACATAGATAAGTGAAACTTGAACTTTGACTTGCTCTATCTTCTTCATACGAACTCAGATTTGAGTGTCATTCATGATGTTGGACTCAGAATTCTGAGCCCTACAATCTGAAGCTAAGTTTGACAAGATTCTGAAACTTTGATTTTTGAGCATAATTCTGAGCACCTGATCACTCCTCCTGACTGGAAGTCATTTGGACCCCAAAATATTTATATTCAGTTATTGAACAAATGAGGCTAATGTTCCCTCACCTTCCCCACTTGAATCCATTTGGCCTTGGATGGATGTGTACCTTTGGGACCCACTCGAAGATAATCATTACTTCTCCTTTTAGTTGTCCTTGTCATTCTTTCAAGTATAGTGTTTTGTTGAACCACATCAAGGAATTCTAGAGAAAGGTCTTCAATAGATGGAATTTGAATATTCTCTCCTTGACCTTCAATCAAAGGAGGTTAATAGAATCTCAATTTTGCAACATTAACAACGGAATATATTTTGCATATATGAAGGCAAAAAAAGCTTGAAAGCATTATTACCAATCTTTTCCATAATTTTAAATGGACCATAACAAATTGGCTTCATATTTTTACCTTCACCTTGAAGCCTTTCCTTGCTAATGTATAGCCAGACTTCATCACATGCTTCAATTTTATGGTCCACACGATACTTATCATGCCTTGCCTTATAGTTGCCTTGACTCCTTCCTAATTGTTCTTGAACTGTCTTGTGAATCAACTGAATTTTCTCAATGATTTTTTTTGCTTTGTCTATGTCACTATTTCCATCTATGCTACATCTTTCTTAAAGATGAAATCCAAAGTCGATTTAGGCAAATAACCAAAACACACTTCAAAGGTGAATTTAGAGTAGAAGAGTGTTTTGCTCGGTTGTAAGCAAGCTGAATATAATGAAATTGTCCATCCCAAAACTTAGGATGTTTGTTGCAATATCCTCTTAGAAAATGAATAGTTGTCTAGTTAGCCACTTCAGTTTGACCATCTATTTGCGGATGAAAGGATGTACTTTTCTTCAACTTGGTGTCCATTAAGTTCCATAAACTTGACCAAAAATTCACAATAAATTGAGAATCAAGATCACTTAGAATAGAAGTAGGCAATCCAAAATGAACCCATAAATTTTGAATGAAACGTTGAGCTGTTTGTTTTTTTGTAATTTTCCTTTTACATGGAATTAATATGCACATATTGTTGAACCTATGCACAACTACATACAAATAATCATATATTTTCCTTAATAAAGGAAGGCGTCCTACAAAACCAATAGAAACACTTTCCCATGGTCGTGAAGGCACTCAAAGTGGTGTGTACAATCCTAGTTTCATATTACTAGGCTTACTGACTGCACACAATGAACAACCTCTAATAAAACGTCACACACTTTCAAGCATACGAGGTCAATAAAAATACCTCAAATATTTGCCACTATCTTATTTACACCAAAATGTACAACAATAAGAGAGGTATGTGCTTCCCTTGTGACATTTACTCTCTCTCCCTATGGAACACAAAGTTTTCCCAAATGATACAACATATTATCATGTACGTGGTAGTCTAATTCATTAACTTCGTGGCCTTGACTCATGTTTGAATATACCTCTTGAAAGTCATCATCCTATGCGTATTGTTCAACCTAACTTTCAGGAATAACATAATGGATTTTGAGTAGAATGGATATATTAATAACTAGTCTACAAAGCATATCAACAACTCTATTATAAATACCTTTCTTGTACCTAATTACCAAGCATAAATGTTGTAAAAATCCTATCCAATGAAAGTTCCTTGACTCCTACAATTTATTTGAAGATTGTAGATATTGCAGAGGCTAATGATCAGTGTCAATTATGGTTTCTTTTCTGATCAAGTAATGCTTCCATTTCTTCACACTTTGTACCAATGCATAAATCTCTTTATCATACGTAGGATAATTAAGAAAAACACCATTAAAGATCTGATAATGAAATGAAATGGCCTTACCATGCTATAAAAGAACTACACCAATGGCATAGTCACTTGCATTTGTTTTTATTTCAAATGGTTGTTCCAAGTGAGGCAATACTAAATTGGGGCTGAACTGATCTTTTGTTTCACAGCATCGAATTTTTTTTTTTTTGTTTTCATCCCCACTGGAAGGAAACCTTCACACTGGTCAAAGCATGTAGTGCAACTATAATGGAAGAGAAGTTAGCAATAAACTTCCTCTAGTACCGCGTTGCTCCCTAAAAACTCATTACTGCTATCATTGATTTGCGCATTGGCCAATTCACAATGACTGAAACTTTAGAGGCATCAATCTTTAGCTCACCTCCTCCAACTATGTGGCCCAAATACATTAAACAAGTTTTCTCAAATTCACATTTATAAACCTTTAGAAATAACTGTTCTTTTCTCATGATATCCAAAACATTCCTCACATGTAGGCCATGCTCTTCTTGTGATTTTTTGAATATCAAAATATCATCTAAATACACAATTACAAACTCATCAAGAAATGATCTTAAAACATCACTCATAACTGTCATGAATGTAGTTGGAGCATTGCAAAGACCGAAAGGCATAACCAACCACTCAAATAACCCTTATTTGGTTTTAAAAGCAGTCTTCCAAATATCCTCCTCATTTATTCTTAAATGATGATATCCACTTCTCAAGTCTAATTTAGTAAAATATTTTTCATTTTTCAACCGATATGGTATATAATCCATTTGGGGTAGTGGGTATCGATTCTTTATTGTAATATTATTCAAAGCTTAATAATCTACACACATCCAACATGTTCCATCTTTATTGGGTGCCAATAAAATTGGTGAACCACAGGGCGAAGTCGAGGGACACATTACACCTTTAGCCAACAATTCCTAGACTTGTTTCTTAATTTCTAAACTTTCCAAAATTGACATCCAATATATACCGGTGTTTGGGAGTGGAAATTCCTACTATAGTTGAATTCCTCTTTTTGGTGTATATTTTTTTGGTTCTTGAAACATGCCTCCATACTAATTGACCACATCTACCAATTCAGCATTCAGCTTCATGTCACAACCTACAAAGGATTCCTGCTCTATGTCATTCTTCTGCTTGATCATAAGGAGCATGTGACTCTTGTTAGAATTGACCAGTCACTTCATTTCCCCTGTGCCTACTAAAGATAGACTAATATTTCTGCAATGGGATCTCGCAATACACCCCACTCCATCTTTGAAAAAATGATATTTTTTTCTCAAATTCGTGGAAAATGGCTTTCCTATCATACAGATACAAGCTTCCCAACACAATCCCAGAGATATCGAATGACACAACGTCTAATTCAACATCATCAATGGAATTGGTAGTGATTGCAAATCTGAAAGTGCATTTTTGTGTGACTTGAAAATTTGCATCCTTGGTTATCCAACCCAACGGATACAATTTATGATGAGGCACGGTTTTTAGATTCAATTTCCTGACCAAATCCGCAAAAAAGAAATTTGCATGAGTTCCACTGTCAAAACAACATATCAATCTTAGTATGCTTAGAAATAAATCTGATATGGAACACCTCAATTCATCTTTCCTCATTCGAAGCGTTATTGGATTTATTTGTTATGCTGGTGCTTGCCATGGCTTCCTCTTTGGTTTCTTTTGCCACGAATTTTCCCTTATTTACTGTGGCTACAATCTTGGTTTCATCTCCTAAGTCGGAACCCAAGTCTTGTTGTGCAGCAACATTTGTCCTTTGTTTCCCTTTATTGTTAAATTTCTTCAGTCTTAATTATGGATGAAGCTTCCAACAATTCTCTTCATCATGACCCTCCTTGGAAAAATTCTTGCACATGGGTTTCTCCCCTTCTTTTTTAACATAAGAATTTTTCTTCTTCTTTCCTTTAAATTTCTTCCCATTTTTACCACTCTGAAATGGCTTCTTCTTACCTTCTTCTTATACATTTTTCCCTCTTTCCTCGAGGTGTGTAGCTTAAACATAGTGCTCATCAAGATTTGTGGGAATAAACATAAGAATGGTATGTCAAAGATAGATATGCAACCCTCGTATGTATTTTAGCAAAGTATCTTGTGACTGTAGGTTTACTCTTAGCATAAGAGCTCTTTTACTAAACTCTTGAGTATACTCTTGGACATTTTGCTTTTAAGTGTCTGATATTTTACCAATTCATGATAGGTTTTTTCATATGAGCTAAAGGGTATAACTATTTATATCAACACTAAAGTCATTCCAAGAAATAGAGATCTTACCATGATTTTTGATCTCGTCTTGAGTCCTTGATTCTCACGATACAAGTGTTTCTCCCTCCATTCTCAATGAAGCCAAATAAATTTTGATATCATCCTCTTAAAGGTTTTGAATTATACAATACACCTCCAACTGACGAATCTAGTTATCTATCCTCTCTGCATTAACTTCACCATTGTACATAGGTAACTTGAATTTAACATCAAGCTTTAGAAAAGGTGATTTACGAGTTCCTTTCAAACAATGATGATGGGTATGCGTATCGGTTTTAGTAGTGGAAGAGGGTGAGGATGCCTTCGAAGAAGAAGATGAAGAATATGGTAGAGATGGTGGAGGTTTTCATCCATTCCCATTACCTCATTTTCCTTTATCTTATTTTCCATTACCTCCTCCTAAAGAGCCTTCTCCATTGGGAGGCTTGGAACTTTCTCCTTAAAACCTACATTCCTCTCTTCCTAGAGGGCCTTAACCATCTATGTCATATCAAATAAAGTCTTTCTGAAGGTCTCCTCATATTCTATCATGATAGGTTCTCCTTCATGTGACATGATCTCCGGAGACTCAACTGCAACTTCTACAACTTGAGGATGCAATGGTGTGGAAGACTTTGGAAAGATTTCCCTTCTTCGCCTTGAGCCAACTATAGGGATTTCAACCATTTTCCCTTCTCCTCATTTTAGTTTTAATCTTGTAAGGATGAAATAAAATTGCAAACAATTAAATCCTTCTTTCACAAAGCAAATCTAGTAAGAAAAAAACACATGCTCTGGTACCCGCTTGATCTAAAATGGATCAAACTAGTAATTCTTTGATAATTCTGCATTCAAAATAAAACCTAAGATGCTTATCATTTTACTATTAAGTTCTTAAGGATTCAATACTTTTTCTTAATTCACTGATTCCCATGAGAGTTTCTTATGTAAATGTTATAAATCATTTTAACATAAAAATATATGTTGAATAGTAGAAAAACAACAACAAAGAAAATCAAAATACAACGCACAACATGCACATGATAAAGCATTTAACCCCTCTTGGGCTACCTTTCATTTGTCTAGCTTCCAATGGCTTAGGCCTCTATATTATGCTCAAATTACAACAAAATTGTGTTTACAGTACTCAAATGCCTCTAAAATATGTCTCCATGAGTTCAGAATACTAAAAAATGGCTATCTCACCTCTTTTTGCATCTAATTTGGATAAGAACTGAAGAAGTTATGAATTCTCCCAGTTCGTCCACTATTTGTTCCACAAACTTCTCCCAAACCGACCAAAAACCCCATTTCAGCTCCAAAATCTGCTAATGGAGTGACAAATTCTCCATTCAGTAGGCTATATCTGGTTGGCTATATTGAAATTGCAATCGGACATTTTTGCAGGCTCCCAACATAGTAAAATATTGTGATTGCAATATTGCGGACAGCCAGGGATAATTAATTGTAGCATATATAATCCCGAGTTTGGAACCTCTTGCTTATAACAATTAGTGAAGTTTAATGGCCGAAGGTCTTGTAAACATGGGAACAGTATGATTGCGGTATTGCAAACCCACTTAGGGTATTAAGCAGTGATATATAAAATTCCTTCGTCTAGGTCTTGTCACAATCAAAAATCGCCTATAGGTACATATCCAGTGCGATATGATGAACCCATCCAGAACTTAAATTGTAACACATAAAATTATCACATTCAACAATCTTATCGCAATCGGAACTTTACCGGTGGTAACAACATAATAGCATGGTGTTTGGTGCGATATGCGGGGGTTAATTCTTAGCCTATGCCTCTTTTTTTCCTAGATATGAGATATGAGGGACCCAGTGGTGACCTACCACTTCCCCATTCGCTGGGACCCTTTCCATGCCACCCAATACTGCCACATAGACAAGTCAAACTTGAGCTTAGACTTGCTCTATCTTCTACATCCGAACTCGGATTTGAGTACCATTCACACCATTCGATTCAAAATGGCAAGCCCTTCAATATGAAACTAAGTTTGACAAGATTGTGACAATTCAATTTTTTAGTATAATTCTAAGCACCTCATCACTTAACAATTTCATGAAAGCCAAGACTTGATTCGAAGGAGGGGGTTCTTTTATTGTTAAGAAGATTGTCCAATATTTTCGTAATATCATGAAATTCCAAATGTTTGTCTTTCTTCTATTATGTTAACTTTTATAATGCTTACCTCGGACTCTAGTATTTGACATTAGTCTTCCTTTTCAATATATTGCTTCATCATTCCTTCTTCAATATTTCTTCCTTCTTCTAGTTGTGTTGTAAATTCAATAATGTATTCCTAAGTCCATTATCTTGTTCTTAAAATACTTGAAGTAGCTCCTCATTTTGTTTGTTTTATTTTTCAAGATTTGATCTTTGAGAGATGATCTCAGCTTCAAGTCATTCACAATATTGCTACTTTTCATTGAGTTGTTTTGTTACTACTATAGTATTTACTGATTCATCATGTCCTCTGTTTTCAAATTCCTACAACTTATTCTCAAGGTTGTTAACATTTTTCAAGGAAAAGAAAGTTTTCTTCTAATTTTTAGTACTTCCTCTAACACGTATTCCTCTAAATCCCTCCATCTCATATAACAAAGGTTGTTTAATGACCATTCTCATCTTTTGACAAACCATGATTTATTTTAAATTATTTTAATCTTTTAGAAACAAGATTACCTCTCGATTTACCTGATGAGAAAATTTCCTTTACTTATTTTCCTTTTCTTTCATGGATGACCTACATATTATCCCTTACCTCTTTCGCAGTTTCATAGTGTATAATTTTCTCTAATACTAAACCATGTACACTACAAAATATTTCATTTAATGCTTAACCATTACAAACTAAATTCCAAACATCATATACGAGGATCATTAGCCTAGGCGTAATATTCTTTTAATGGTATTGGAATATACTAATATACGAGGATCATTCGCCTAGACATCTATGACAATCACAACTCAAGTAATAAAATCCTTTCTAAACCATAAGAACTTCATATGATAACATGAGTCTGTCTATATTATTCCATTCTACATACACACCAATTATGTTATGAACAAGGAAAATTTTAGGGGCTAATATTCACAATGGGATGATTTTCAATGATATTTACGAAAAAAATATTCACTAATTTCCATTTTTTCTAAAAATGATTAGCCCAAATTTTATAGAGAAAAATATTTTACCTTTGAAATCGCCAACATTTTATAGAGACTATATATGAAATAATAAAAAAATTGAACATTTTTAAAACGATATCAACAAATATTTCATAGTTGACTTATTTGGGACTAGTGAGATTCACCAAGGTTTTTAAACTTTAAGATAAATTTAAATGCTTAAAATTTTCACTAGTTATGAATCCAAGAGTTAAACAAAATGAGTCTCTATAGATTGTGTATTCCTTGTAGAATAATGACCTTTGTAAGAAAGTATACCATTAACTTCATTGCATCTATGAGAACCATTCACTGCAAAATGATCTCTAAACCTTGCAACATATAGTGATTTCTATACACAATGAATACTATCACATAATCTAATAGGACATGTATCTTGCTAGAAAAATAGCATCTTAGTAATGTAAATCACTGAATAAATTATTTGTGCACAAGGAGATAAAACAACTACTTCAAAAACACTTATCAAGTCAATTATATCACTAATTAAAATGAAGATTTCTTCATAATCTTCTAATCTAGATCTCTGCCATACATACTTCTCAATAGGAGACACATTAACTCATATAGATTGACTCATATTTTTAGTGACAATAAATAGCATATAATATATTTTAATGATGATTGGCAGGATTTATTTCTCGAAGAATATGAGTCATTTGATTCAAATATTTAGGAATTTAGGGGATTAGTTGAAAAATAATGTGGTCAACCCATTATGTTCCTGAGATCTAATAATGGATGATAGCATGTACATACACCACTTTAAGATTACATTGTCCATTTGGCCATCTCTTAGCAATGGTAAATCCACCATATGCTCAACAAAATAAGGTAGAATGCGAGAATAAAAGCTTAGTGAAAATGGCTTGATATTTCTTATAGCAAAATATTTACGGGGAAACTTTTCGGGTGAATTGTTTTACCCTGCCAATTATCTCCTAAATATTGTTTTAACTAATGCTTTATATTCTACGACACAATTTGAATTCTAATGTGGTAAAATTTTTTCACTTGGCCACCTAAATGTTTTCATATCTATTGTTTTGGTGCATATTCTAATAATTATAGAAAGAAACCATATGTAAAGAGTCATGTTTGCATAATGATGTCATACTATGATAAGTCAAAACCATAAAAATTGTTTCACCTTATAAAATGGAAAATATTTATGAGGAGAAATGTAATATTTGATGAGAATTCTTGTGGAATTATGTTGTTGAATTCTTCCTCTAAATCATTGTACAAAAATACTTCTGATATTGTATGTTAAAATGGATTGACCATCCCTTTTTCCATTATTTCAAACATATAGTCACATCATATTTTTGAACCATCCAAATAATGGACATATATGACTAAAAATATAACATCGTCTCATTTAATTTGAAAATAATATATTAGTTCATTCAATTCATTTTTACCCTGGTGCGATGCTAAAATAATTTAAGCCATTGGACCTAATGGTGGTGATGTTTCCTTGGTCCAATATATTCATAGTTAAAAGGGCCTGCTAGTATTACATTGATGTGTCATGTTCATGATACTTTCCATCCAAAATCTCATTCTAATGCACAAGGAGAATTAGAATGGGAATAAGGTATGTAGAATGAAACATATTGTCCTTTGAAAAATCACACTTTGGACTTAGTTCCTCAACAACATGGGAAGAACGTCATAAAGTATCAAATGTTATATAAGACCAATTTCATTTATGGTGGTATTATTGAGCATCAAAGGCTCATAATTTTGACCATAAACTCTCTTTTACAACAAGAAGCGATAAATTACACTAAAATTTCTACTTCTATTCTAAATATGGATTATGTTGAATTGTTCCTTTCCAATACTACTCATTTTAGATGGAAAATCCATTAGTTGAATGTTAAGAGAGCATTTCTTGAGGGTTATTTATATAAATAAATTCAGATGGAGCATCACATTAGTTTTGAAGTAGATTGAAATTTTGTCTATGAGCTATAGAAATCATTAGTCGGTTTGAAGCTGCTCCATGGGCATGGTTGTTAATATTGATCAATTATTTCTAAATTTTAAAAATTTTAAAATTTTAGTATCTTAGCACAATCATTAGTAAAATTTTGAGGTAAACAATTGGCTGGAAAATGATAAATGTACTAACAAAATCAAATTTGAGTAACTAATAAGATTCAAGGTTTTTGTCTCATCCCTATAGGTAAATTAGTTTGGAGGAAAAAAATGATTTTCTTTCATCATATTTTCAACTTATCTCCTTGTAGGCTTACTGAAATTTTAACTGCTTGAAATCTTTGGATGTAGAATTAGAGTCCACATCTAACAAGTACCCACTATTCATAGTTTTGAGTATATCCACATTGATAAAAAAATAAAATACATGAAAGAAATATAATTATTTCAAGAAACAAAATTTAAAATTTATTTTCAAATTTTATTAGTTTGAGTCTACTAAAAGGATCTCTAGTGGATATTTTTTTGATGTAGATTCTAATTTCAAAATCAACAGGTGCTCAGTATTTAAATTTGAGTAAACTTGTAAGGAAATAATATGAAAATACAATAGAGAAGTAGTTCTCTTTTTATTCAGTTTAAAACTCATCACTCTTATTTTATTATTTTTCTTAGGAGCCCAATTTTAAACTTCAAAAATCCATGATTTCTTATATATTGCACATTAATGGTGATATTATGATCATTCTTGTGTATGCTCATGATTTCCTTATAAATTGAAAGAACATTGATCAAGTTCTAATATTGACGAAACTTTGTCTTTTGCATTAATTTCTTGGTATCCAAGATTTTTCATTACCTCATGGTATTATACTTGTTGAAATGATTTAGGATTGATGGTTGTAAGTCGTGTGCTATGTTATCACTTAGAAGTCTTCCCCAAAAGTTATAAAAAGAAAGAATAATCTAAGGTAACCGCAAACCTAATCTTTTAGACTCGGGTTCTAGCCAACCTAAGTCTAGAGAGGGCTCTCTCTTTATAATTTAACTTTGTTTTGGTGGGATTTCAAGCTAGTTCATAGTGCTCATGATGTTTCAGTTTTTATTGCGTGGTGGACATAAGGGAATAGATGGGTAGAGCGAGTATTCATCCATTGGGCTATGAGTCAATCAAAGAGTGGCTTAATTGGAGTAGATCAATTACTAAAGGAGGAGTTCACAGGGTAGGCCAGCACATCAAAAAGCAAATCTATAGGTTCAGATGGATGAGGTAGTCGTAACCAGGGTAAAAGGGCAATGAACAATCCTTAAATTGGGAACAAGATGAAGAACAGAAGGAGATCTGTAGAAAAGGGAAGTTAAGAATCCTTTACAATGGACATAAGGGGGGAAACTATGGAAGTGAAGGAGAAATTAAGAATTCCCAGACCAAGATAGTTTAGTAGAAAATAGTGAGAAAGTAAACAGTCAAGATGGAGAGCATTAAAGCTAATTCTGAAATACCATTCCTTGTTTAATATTCATATTTCATAGATAAAACATGTGAATATTTATAACATGACGAGAAAACAGTAATAAAAATGTAGAGATAATACTTATTTGGTTTCCACTATGCACAAGAATCCTATGAAATGACTTTAGCTTTATTTCATGACCCAACAGTCTAGTCTTGATTACAATAACTCCTTAGCTTGATATAAAATGTCTACAGAAATGTCTTTTAATCCACCCCAATTACTTCAAAATGTGAAGTACTTATACAAAAAATGTTACAAAATATCTCATAACAGTATGATAATGATTCTAGGAAATCAAAAATATCTTCAAGCATGAAGATAGAGACAGATGGAAAATTGCCTTCTTGTTGTCCCTTTTATTGTGATGGCATTCGCTGTTGTAATTAAGATTTTGCTCTTTTAGTTGCTTGATATTTGTGTTTTGGAATCACTTTATGTCTTCAACCTACTGATACTGTTTACTTGCTACACTTTCATCTTGTTTCACCTATTTTACCTAGCTGCCATATGGATTTACTACAACTACTTTATAGTAAATCTATTGATTTCATCCACCATTCATCTTCTTTCAGTAATTTCATATTCAACATTTTTCTATATATCTCATCAGCTTTGGTGTACTTAGCAAAATTTGGCTTGTTGACAAACAGGTGCTTTACCTCATGCTCTTGGAAGAACAAATTTTCCAGATTATCATACAATACCTTTCTTGTGGGCAGAGCTTTTACCCCTGAAGTACTAGCTTGGTTGTTGGCCACCTTGTTCAGTCTTTCAATGTAGTCATCATCAGTCATAAGCTTGTCATTAATAACCATAGGACATGGAAGGACATTTTCCCTCAAAATACTAAATTTTGTCATGAATCTATCAATATCAGCTTGGATACTTTGGCATTTCTTCTCAAGATTGAGCATAAGGTTCCTTTTAGCAAGAACCTTCTTGATTTCTATGATGGTCCTTGTCCTATATTCTATGCCTAGTTCATCCAGATAATACCTGTTCTTGCCATTCAAGAGTGTTATCAATTGGTTGGCTTCTTCAGGCTTGTCTCCCAACTCTTCTCTTGTCTTGTGAATTTCTTCGGTGGCCACTTTCACGAGTTCAGTCTTCTAAAAAATTACGAGCATTTCCTTTATATCTCCTACTGGTTGTTACAATGTTAAGTCCCTTTCAAGGATTTTTATCCTTTCACCCATTCTTTGACTCTTTTGGGCTTCTTCTTTCTGTTATATCTGTGCAAATTTGCAGTCAGTTTCCAAACTTGACACTTTTTCTCTGAGCTTTTTAAGTTCAGCAGCTTGGATGGTCATTTTCTCCATTTTAGCAATTGAAATGTCTTCTCTGTGGAAGTACCTATGCTTGCAGATGTACCTGTGACTGGCATGGCTGTAGTTGGTGGAATTTTTGGTGCTAAGGAAGCGACCAATGTGGAGGGCACTGTTGTAGAGACTATAGGAATGATAGTCTACTGAGTGGTGGCCAACTCACTATGTTTAGACTGAATCAAGTTACCTATCACTTTCTTTGTTTCCTTTAATTGATCATTTAGCTTGAGGACTAAGTCCATAAGCTCCTCCTATTCCTTCTCGGTTTCTAGTACTTCAGTTGTTTATGGATGATGCAAATGAGGGATTTTGAGCTGCTTTTTCAAGACAACTATATCATCATTTTTCTTTTCGATTAGATTTTTTGCAGCCTTTACATACTTGGGATCATGGCCCAACTCTATGATAAAGTCCTCTAAGAAATTTATCCTGGTATCCTTGGCTTGTGAAGAGGCCTTCTCTAGTTGGAATTGCGTTGATATATTATTCAACGAATTTTGTAGCTGATGTGTTGCAATGGCCTTGCTGGTCAATGTGTAATAGACCATTTCTCCAGTTTGTTTGTGCAGTTATATTTAGTCCATAGGATGTATCTCCCTTTCCAATACTTCAAAATTTGTCTTCAAGTAATCTGTTATAGATGTGGGCTGCTGTAATGTAGGCTTCATGAAATTCATTTACATCTTACCTTATTTTACATCAAAGGATGATGTTAGCCTTGTTTGATTAGTGGGAGCCATTTTAAGCTATTGTGCATAGCGTTGAACCTTCAACCTTTCATTTCTAGCATTTATCTCTTTGTATTTCTCTCTAATTTCCTAGTCCTGGCCTGTTGGAACCCTCAATGGAGATACTTCCATGCTCTATTGTCTTTCCAGCATTTGAGCCTGTGTAGTGAAAGTTTCTTGTGTTCCTCCAGAGGGAGTGGCCTGCCTGCCTTCTTCTCTTTCTGTACTTGTGGTTCTAGCTATTTCCTTTATGAACTCGTATTCCAAAAAAGGATTTAACCTTTGCCTTTTGAAATAAGTCTGTGAAACAGGTCTGCTAGAAGGAGTAGCCTCCTCTCTATCTCTTTTGTGATTCTTCTCCTCATTCACAAGAGTCTGTACAATAGGAGGAGTACTCATGATGTGTTCTGTCTAACCCAACCCCTCTTATATGTCTAGTTGCTCTGATTCTTCTTGCTCTTGAGGTCCTTCTTCTACTTGTTTCTCACTTTGTTCCTATGTTTCCCTTTGGTATTGGGATTCTCCTGGCACCTATACAAAAGAATCTTCATTAAGTCTTCTTTCTATATCAATCAACACATTATCAACAACAACTTTTGTGCTATCTCTGTCTACTAAAGTGTTCTCCACCCATTCAAGTTGATTTGCATATTGTTCTATCTCACGAATTCTTTGGTGGATGTACGGAGACAATTTGTTCTTTTTCCTTCTATTGCAGATGAAATCAAAAGGATCATATCTCCATATGAAGCTTTGTTTTAGTTTAAGCCTTTGAAGTATTTATTCTGCCTCTCTTATAGCTTCCCTACTGTTGCATATAAAGGGGCTAACCTAGTCTTTTATTCTGAGTTAAGCTTTCTTCTTGGCCTTTACAAAATGTACCTCATCTAAATTAATCATTTTCTAGTAGTACTCTAGAGCAAACAATCCCATGGGGAGGTATCTTGGTAGTTTGTAGGGTGCTAACTCACAGCCATATATTTTGATCTCAGTGTGATTTTGGTACAAGTACTAATCTCCCACTCTATATTGTTTGGACAACTGTAGGACCCTCCTGATATCTGAACTGATTCTAGGGGAAGGACTTCGTAACAATATAGTTTCCACTAGGTGAACAATAAGTTATATGAAAGATGTATAAGTATATAGAGAGTCATATTGGCAGATTAATGGGGTCTAGAAGACTACTGATCTAGAGTTTCCTCTGGTATCAAACTTTTGGAGTGTAAATGGGAATTTGTGAGCTTGATAGTATAGGAAATGATGATATAAAATTGATGAGAACTTGAATACTCTTTCATTCTCCATTCTCATGAACTGATCATGTGTTTTATCTGAAATGAACTTGGCATAATCAAGCATGATGGTAGGGGGTTGTCCGAGAGTGTAAATGGACATGAAGACTATAATAATGTCATCAACAAAACTCATTGGTAGTCTAGCCTAACACACTAGATATCATTGCTATGATGTCTCAGCCAAGTTCAAAGAATATGATCCACATGTATGGGGGAGGGTCCTTTGGAATGTATTTCTCTTCCCTAATAAAGGTCTCGAATATTTGAGCAAGTTTGATGGAGGTGATTGTAGGGAATTTGTTAAACAAGTCTCCAACAGAAAGGGGGGTCAAGTTTTGGCCTTGTTGCAACTGCAACATTTCATTGATGGATTCAGCAGTGATGGTGAATAATACAGTATGGTCAGGATTCATCAATGCTCTTTGGCTAGGACTGTAGTTCATATGACAATAGTGGAAATTTTTAGGAAAGATATGAACTCTAGGGAATCGGTACTTAGGCAAACTTAACTCCCAAAGATCTATTTTGTCTGTGTGGTTTAAGTACTGGTCTTTGTACCTGTAGTATAACTTCAGTGGGGATTTTTGGACAGAGGTGTCTTTGATTTGAAAGTCTTTGTCTATCAAAAGAAGATGGTCTAAGTCCTGATGGGGAGTAGAAAATGTTACGACATTCAATGCAACTAGAGTAGCCATCCTTGGTCCTTATGGATTCAAGAAGAGGGGCAAAATGTTTTCAGTCAAATTGAGGGAAAATTGCTTCAATTTAGAGTATTTTAAGATTTTTGGGAAATTATTTTATTAAATTACTTATAACTTAAAGCAATTGAGTAACACTTTTATGAATTAAATAGGGTTTCTCAATGATTTCGGGTAAATACCTGGTTTTGGCTCTGAATGGGTTGATGGGTGACTGTGCATGGTTTGCAGGAGGTGTACGTGACTCAAGAGTGGTTTGGAAGTTGAACACCTTTCAGCAAGTTGGCAGTTGGACTTGGGTTGATGGTTGCAATTATTTTGGTGCTTGCATGGAGGTATGAGCGTCTTTTTCACGATAAAACTAAGAAACAATGAGTTTTTTGGTTTTATTTGTAAAGTCAACCAATTTGGTGGGTACATGGGGAGAGGTATGTTTTGAATTTAAGCGGGAGATGAGATGTTTTCTCGTTTCGTGGATGGCAGTAAGTGGGTTTGGATCGCACCACTTTTGGGCTAGAGTGGTTTCGGGGGGAGACCGCCCAATGCCGTTCATCGAGTGCCACATAGCAGCAGGGTGAAAAGTGAAACCACCCATATCGGGTAGGTAAAGATCTGCCTTCAAAGGCCACCCGATATGATTGTCAACTGTCAGATCGAGAGAGGGTAGATCACATGATGATTGGGGTGGGGTCTTGTCATGAGGTTCAATGAAGGGGGTCGGTCGAGGTTTAAGGGTGGAGGGATTAAGTTAATCAATGGATTATGGTGGTTTAAGGGCATCAGGGTGATTTCATTGGCGGAGGTCGATTATTAATTAACGGTACATCGGTTAATTAATTTGTTTATTGGGGTAGGTGTTTATTATAAAGTTTATGTTTCAAACTTTGGGATGGGATATTAATATTAAGGGGTTTTAATAAATACATAGGGGAAATGGGTTATTTTATTGAGAGTTAATATATAAAAAAATTAAAATTTAATATGAACGAAGGAGAAGAATGTTTTAATGCTAAGTGTAAAATGAATTCTTTGCAATTTGTTTTTTATTTTCACATAAAAAACATAAAAACTTAGGCTAAGAGTATATTTGTAGGTTTTTGTGAAAAAGGGTTTTTTACATGGGGGTGATTACTTTTCTAAGGTTTTATCCTTATAGAAAGGGGGTTTATTAGGGGAAAGTGAGTTTATTTGGGAATATGAGTGAGTTTGAAGGGGGTGAATGCTTATGAGTGGACTTTAGTTACTTAGGACCTATAAGTTATTGGGCCGAAGGGATGGTCTCTTAAGTCAGAGAAATGCTTTGAGCCCCTTTAACTTAATATTTTAGGTACTTTAAGACTTTCTTTGGAAACTAGTTAAGTGGAAAATGTAATCAATGAGAGAGGTTAATCAATTGAATTTGTGTAATTTGGTAAATGCTCACTTTTATTCCATACTTAGAAATTTGATGATGAAGGTGAATAATATAATCTTATCTAATCAATCATCACAATTTGCAACCATTCTTCTACTTACCCATCTAGTCATCATACCATTTTTACTTATTTTTATTAAGGTGCACTTAATCACAATTCTGCAACAATTCTTCTACTTACCCATCTATTCATTATATCATTTTTACTTATTTTTATTAGGGTGCATTTAAACTCGCAAACGCTTTATCAAAACTTTTTTTTTTCTTTTACAATAGTAATCTATCTAAGTCTAACCTTATTACATCCAAGGGCTCGAATTAAACATTTGAACTCTTTTTATTTACTCTACCTATCTACTTATCTACCAAGATTAAATAGTTTGGTGAGATTTTATTCTCCGTCTCTAAGCATAAAATTGAAAACATGAAACAACCAAGTTTAAACATTTTGACCATCCATGGATTGTGGCAAAAGTAACAAGCTACACACAATCTTTTATTCTACATCAAAAGTAAATAGTAGTGGCAGTTTTACTTGCACACTTTCATGGTCTTTTTTCTTTCTTGGAGTTCATTTTTTTATCTTTTTTAACCATTTTTTATTCTTTTTGTCCTTTGGTTTTTCTTTTTACTACATAAGCTCTTTACATTTTTATTTTTTTTTTGATTTTTTGAATATAGAAAACATTTGTAGAAAGCAAATGTATGTACATATTACAGATTTGACCTCAACCATTCAAAAATTATGACTCCTATTGATATAGGAACATAACATGCTACACCCATTTGTAAGTATCATGTTGACTAAATAGAGTTAATATTTATAAATATATTCTATATTTTATTGAAAAATATGTGGTAACCTTATTTATTGTAAATTTTCCTTTTCTATTAGTGTGGCTTCCTAGTTTCAAGAATTTTATAAAAACATCCAAAGAAAAGATATAAAGTGAATTTTCATTACGTTAAAGGTACCTTACATTTTGGGATCATATACTATTGAATTTCAAATTCATTGTTCAACGTCATTCATTCTGAGTAAGAAACCAACAACGATGATGGGAAATGCACATATGTCTATGTTTTTAACTATGATTTGGTCATGCAAGATACAACATGTAGTTGTTTTGTCAACTATGGATGTTGAATACACTCGAACCATTAATCTATGGAAGGGGACTATTAATATTTTTCAAATATTGGGAGAGATTGGTCTCCTATTAAATTCTCCATTGTTATTTATTGCACCAATAAAAGTGCAATTTAGGTTTCAAACAATCTTAGAAAGAAATATAAACTTTATGGTAACTAATTATGATTGTTGGTTTAAGAAATGGTTATAGCTCTTGTATATTGTGGGATAATTCTTTATATTTCTAATTTATTGAAAAATCGATTAGTAGAACCTAGATTTATTAATCAATGAGATAAGTTTAGTCTTTAGGAAGCTGCAACTATGAGGAGTGCAATTAAGGAGAGCGTCATGCAAAAATAATTTCACCTCCTAAACCTCTATTATGCAAATGGGAAATTTTGGAACATAAAGGCTATGTTGTTTCATCGATATATTCAATTCAATAATTACTTAAGAAGATAGTGAGTGAAAGGATTTATTACAACCAAGTGTTTGACTGGGGATTAGTCAATAGTGCAGTTGTTTGAATTTCACCTCCTAAACCTCTATTATGCAAATGGGAAATGTTGGAACATAAAGGCTATGTTGTTTCATCGATATATTCAGTTCAATAATTACTTAAGAAGATAGTGAGTGAAAGGATTTATTACAACCAAGTGTTTGACTGGGGATTAGTCAATAGTGCAGTTGTTTGAATAGTTGATGAGTATGTCAAGTAACCAAATAGAAATCATCAAGTTGAGTGGTTGACAAGTGAGATTGTAGAAATAAATGTTAAAGGAATCATATGAATGATCATACTAGCCATGCATTCAACTTTCTAGAAAAGAATCATGTCAATGAAAATACTCAACTAGCCAAAGAAATAGTACATATCTCAAGAAATAATTGGAACAATAAATCCTTATTTATTTCACAATTTATTTACTTTAGTTTTATTTGGACACATAGATAAATGGCCTCACTAGTTGAATAAAGTAAATTATAGATGTACGTAGAATTCAATTATCATCCATTGTGATGTTTTTGTTTTGACCAAAATGCGTTGAACTTAACTGTAACATGGGCTTTGAACACCAACAATCATATTAAATCTAATTACTATTTTGTTTATTTCTTTTGCAATATGTTCAATGTTATCAAGTTTAATAAAAAAAATAGTCACATAATTTATGCATTGTTATGAAAAAAAATATTAACTAATTTATATTTTCAATTTTTTTATATTAACATTACACGTAAAATATGGTGACTGTGATGAGCTTTGTTCACTATAAACATATATATAATTTAATAAGTAGATTTTCTTTATGGAATTCCAATATAAATAAGAGATTACTTCGTTTTCTTTTGAATATGAAGAAATATAGAAATATACAGATATTGATTATGATGATACTTTGCATAACCAAATTTCTTTGAAGAAATTGATGTGGAAGTAATATCTTCAAAAATTCATTTCTTGCCCACAAAGATTTAAGACAATCATCTCGACATAATTATAGCTTGGATTACCTGAAATGTGTGGAAGACTATTATTTTGAGGTTAAGTGGTAAATGTTGTTATATAGTTGACACTGTAAAAAAAGACTTGATATTTTTTATGTTTTCTAATGTCATGCTTTACTATGGAGTTTCTGGTATTTTAGATCATGGTTATTATTTTCATATATTATTATAATTTTTCTATTATCTTTTTATTTTTTTAATCAAATAATAATTTCTCATGAAATTATATGTTATAATATTTTGAATATTATTTTTAAAAAATTCTCATATCTATTTTTTTTTAGATTTAGATGAAATAATATTTTTAAAGTTATCATTATTTTATATACTTTTTACTTTAATCTTAAATGATGTAAACAAAGCATGGCATTTTATCCCAACTCAATATGAACTATAAGTGATTTTAACTAGAATGTAAAATAGTATTATGAGGTCTCACATCTTCCATATTAATTTCACTAATGATTTAGTCAAAATCTAGCATCTCCATGTCAAACTGTAATAAAATCCAAGTATTTTTCACTAAAGATTTGAATAGTACTAAGAATCCTCTTTTCTTCCATATTATTTATCTCATTATTGTATATTGAGTACTGAATTACAGTCATATTTTTAATATGAAAAATATTTTTTAATTAAATTTAATAGAATAAATTATCTTACTTTATTATTGAGAGATTATAAATTATAAAATATTTTCATCATTATTTTATTATTGATAAAAAAATTTCAAAGAACTTCACAATCTCAAAATTAGTAAAAATTTACAAATATTTAAATGAAAAAAACAATTTATACGTAATGCAAGAAAGCCATATTTTAACCACCATTTTCAAATATATAATAACTTCTTGTTTTCTCAGTGTCATTATTTATGTAAAACAAAAAGTTATTATTTTTAAATTGTTTGATTATTTCAGTATATATAATTAGCAAATTTTGAATTTAAACTAGGTTATATTTTTAAAAATATAAAATATTTTGAATCAACGCGGGGTAGATTATCCAAAATGAAACAAAACAAAAATTTACTATCCTCCAATTATTTCGTTGTTTCAAAAATAAACAATTTTCGAGAGCAAACTGTAGACTAATTTTAAATCATGAATTGCTTTGACAGCACGTAAGAACAAACAAAATAAAGGAAAAACTTCCCATTCCAAAAATATTTTATTATTTAAATGCATTTGTTTAAATGCGAGAAAATTCAGCCTTTTTATTTTAACTATATATTCACACGTCGTGTTAGTTGACGACTACTATGATTGGGATTTTAATTAGATACCCCTAAAATGATATATTGTATTGTTTTGACAGGTAAGAACAAAGAATACAAAATAAAATCTTCCTATCCTCAAAATATTTTATTATTTAAATGTAATTGTTTAAACGTAACTTGGGGTCTAATTGTTTTGATAAAGAAATGTCAACGAAGAGAACAATTCAGCCTTCTTATTTTAACTAAATATCCACACAACGTGCGAGTTGACGGATATTTTAATTAGAAGCTCACTCGTTAGATACCCCTCCAGTCACGTTAACAACTTGAATTAGAAAACTTGAAACAACTTTGTAATTTATTTCAATAAAACTGATCAAATTGCACATATAATTCGGTGATCATCGGCAGTTCCGCAGCGACCTTGTTTCTCCTAGCTTCCAAATCCTACAACTTCAATGGAGGGCAGTATGATGATATGGATGTTAGTAGCAGGGGCACTGGCAGTGTGGCGTTTCGTCCTACGACCAAAGTGGAGCACCAACCTGCCGCCGGGAACAATGGGATGGCCTCTTCTGGGAGAATTTATCTCATTTTATTTTCGACCCGACGAATTTATAGCGCAGCGTCGTCAAAAGTAACTATTATTTCCAATTATATTCTTAGTCGAATATTGCACTGCTTTTGAGATTTTATAGAACGCTAGGATAATATAGATCGATCATAAATGGATGACATAATATAGATCGATCATAAATGGATAATATAGATCAGAAGAGTTGAAAAACTGACAAAAATCAAGAGTAATAAGTTTCTTCTTCTTCCTCGATCAAAATCATTACGATATGCTGTTTGAATTCATTCCGAAATCCTTGTAAACACATAATATGACTTCCTTGCATATATTTAGTACAAGTCCACCTGCGCCTGAACCTCTAAGTGCTTATCAAACTGGGTTGTGTTTAAATGATGTGTAGCCATATGCAGATATTTTGTTTATAATCTCTAACGAGCTCAATGTATCGATTTATCCTTATCTATATCTCAAAGCTCCTTTAAAATGTCACTGGCAAATATGCTTTAAATTTAACGAATAGGATGATGGGAATCTTAAATTTTCTACAAATTGTGGAGTTATATGAATTCAATTTTAAACTAAATCCGAGGATATTTGGAGTTTTATTAATTACTCACGTTTATCAAATGATGTGGAGCTATATGCAGGTATTGTGTATATAATCTTCAGCGAGTTCAATATATTAATTTATCCTTATCTACTTCCGAAATCTTCTTTGAAATGTGATTAGGAATCAAATCTCTTTTAAATTTAACAAATAGGGTGATAGGATTCTTAAATTTTCTATGAATCGTCGAATTATGTGAATCTATTTTACAGTAAATCCCACGATAATTGGATTTTTATTATTTACTCAGGTATGGGAATTTGTTCAAAACATGTCTATTCGGATATCCCATCATAATTTCCACTGATCCGCATGTCAGCAATTTTATTCTGGAGAACGATGGTCAGCTTTTTGTTCCTCAATTTCCGACCTCCCTGGGAGAATTATTTGGAAAGTCGAATATAATGCAATCCCGTGGCGATTGTCACAAGAAAAAGCGAGGAGTTTACATGCGTGTCGTTGGTATTCCGGTTCTCAAAGGCCGGCTTCTGTCCGCAATACAAAATACCATAATGTCCACTCTCTCAGGATGGCGAGGGAGAAATGTGAATGTCACGCATGAAGTTGAAGAGGTAGTCATGGTTGGAGAAACTAATTCCGACCAACTGTTAGGTGTTATAGCTGTTATTCCAAGGGATATAGTTAGTTTTAGTCTAGTCTAATTACATTGTGTTCTAGTTCAATCTTGCTGAAATCATTTATTATTAATGCCTAGTATGTAATTTTATTTAACTGATTTTAAATATTGATAAGATCACCTCTGCTCTACATTTTCATTCTCTAAGAGTCATGTGACTTTGATCTTCAGCAAATATCACAAGGTTTTGAATGTAAATTGATTTTATTTGGATGCAGATGATATTCTCACTCATGGCCAATCACCTGTTAAGTCTTAAACCGGGCACACAACTGGAAAAGATGAAACGAGATTTCTATGTTATGAAGAAGGGATTTGTGAGCTTAGCTTTGAACGTCCCTGGCACATCTTTCCACAAAAGCTTGCAGGTAATAATAAACATTTTTCCACACAAGCTTGAATGTAACCATAAACCCACGGTGTTCGTATTTGATTAGACCTTGAGGATCACATTTGAGGCATTTATTTAATTGTTTAGAAGGAAAGCTCAGGACTGTGGGCTCCTGTTTATTTCAGTAAACATCACTAAAAAATTCTTATCAGCGATTTTACTAAGTGTGTGTATTAGGTTTACCTAATGGTTCGTTGGGTCGGTGATCTTTATTAATCGGATGAAAACGGTTTCTTACTTCTCAGTTTTAATAACATCATCCTAATCATAAAATCTGATGGATTAAGAGAAATTAAATAATGTGATTTTACCATTTTTAAAATGTTGAATATAATATTATTTTATTTAGTTTGAATAGTTATAGATCTATTTGCACTATAAATGTAAAAATTAAAAAAACTGGTAAATAAAAACATTTGATCTTATTGGTGGTTAATAAATATATAGTTAAGATAGTTCTATATATATATTTAAATTGGTGATTGATAAATATGTATATATCTATGGATTGTTTAAATTACTAAAAATGTATTAATTTATTCAATGCTTCTTAAATTCCTTTAGATTACAAAATTAAACTTACAAATGTTTACTCTATGTATATAGAACAGTCACAATGTTTTAGCTATGAATTTTTTTTCAATTGCTAAATAAAAATATTATACACCTCCATTAAAATATATCTTTGAACATAATACTATTTACTTATTATTTAAAAAATAAAAATATTTATCGAATTTTATTTCAAATTATCTTTTCATAAAATTTTTGACCTATCCTGATTTTCAAAATAAAAAGATAAGGATTCAATGTTTAATTTTGGTCTCACGCAATAGAATCCCTTTTATTTTTCCAATAGACTTGAAACAGGAATCAATCTCTTTTCTTTTTCCAATAGACTTGAAACAGAAATCCCTTGGTCAATAAAAGTGAACATTTTGGAGTAAGGCATTTTCTTGTTATTGAAACATATTTTGAGATCAGCTTCTTCTAAATCTTCCGACAGTGTTATTCTTTTTTATGTGCTTTTGGGATGTTGAATTAAATTAAAGTTCGATTGCAGATTTTCAAACTAGTTTAACTCGCTCATATTAATTGATCTAAATTTAAGTAGATTACAAGTTTAAATTGATTGCAAATTCCCAAAATAGTTAAACTCACCCATATTATAGTTGAATCCTAGAATATTTCTGGATTCCTCAATCCACTCAAGAGGATTTCATTGCTCTATATTTTAAAGTATTCTTGCTTTTAAATAATGTTAAAGTTTTCTTCTTTCGTAAATAATATTTATAATAATTAAGTAGTCTTAGTTTGATTGGCTGGAAATTTGATAGTGATTTTACTGGTCTGTTAACTATAAGGATAAAGAATAGATGCTTCCAAGTACAACACTTCCACTTTAGTTAATTTATCAATTTCCTATTAAAATTAAATTAAGAATAACCTAAAATTACAGTAAAAACAGAAAAATTGCCAGCCAGTAACCCTGACAAGTTACCTATTCATCTGGATCGAAAAGGAAATATAGATTTCATAGCAAGGACCTTCATTCACTGAAGCTTTCCTAATATGATTCAATAGCCAAAGAGGTCACCTCACTTGTTTAACCCTTCATTATGATGGCCCAAGTACTTGGTCATATATTTTGCTTGAGAAGTAGTTGACTTATCATACATTGACTTTTAGAATTGCAGAAAAGGGAAGAGCTTTCTGACCAGATCAAAAGCATTATAAAGGAGAGGAAGAAAAGCATGTCATCCCATGATTCATCGGACGACCTACTATCATCAATGCTGAAAGATGCAGAGGAAAAAGAAGACGGGGATTTTGAAATTTCCACATTTCAGATCGTAGATTTCATTCTGTCTCTGATGTTCGTTGTCCTTGAAACTACACCAAAAACCATTACTTTGGCGGTGAAGCGTTTATCTGAAAATCCGCATATCATTCAAGAACTCAGGGTTATTATCTTCTATTATTAAATTATTTTTGTTTGGTGAATAACTACTGGTACGACTATAACTAAACGAAATTTTATGTAAAATAATCTCTGGTGTGAATGACATGGTGCAGGCAGAATACGAAGCAATCAGACACACGAAAGGAAATAACGAGACTCTGTCATGGGATGACTATAAATCAATGTCGTTCACTAAAAATGTAAGAATTCTCATAAATTCCATTTATCAATTTTTGTCTGCATTTTCTCAAACCCTAATGGCGACATCGTGTGCCGAAAACCATGTTCTTTGTTTTTTCCCAGGTTATCACAGAAATGTTGAGATTAGGGACAGGACACATTAACAGCATGCTGATGAGGAAAACTGTCGAGAATGTAGAAATTCAAGGTATCCAATATTCTTACTCTCCGACCCAAAAACTTGAAGCATTTTATTACAACTCTTTTAAAAAGTAATAACAATCGGATCCGCGCTCATTATTATTTATTTAAAGGATATACAATTCCCAAAGGATGGACATGCATGATATTTCATGAAGTCTCCAGTTTAGATAGCAACTACTACGAAGACCCTCTAGCTTTCAATCCTCGGCGATGGCAGGTGCGAGCTACGCCCACCCCTTTGCGACTGGAAAGTAAAACTGATGGCATTTATTTGTGTATTTAACTTATACGTTGTAAACTTGCAACTTTCAGGACCCTGCTATTAATCACACACCCAGTTTTTTATTTGGAGGCGGCCCTAGAAAATGTCCAGGATATGAGTTCGCTACATTATTCATCTCGCTTTTCTTGCATCATCTTGTGACAAATTTCCGGTAAGGATTAGCTCTCCCAGCCACACAAATCATCCAAGACTCATGATTTTCGGAAATTCTGATTTAAATACTCTATTTTATGGCGCTATGCAGATGGGATTACATCCCTTCCGATACCAAATTAAGGTGGTTTGATTCACCCTTTCAATTCCGAGTTGATTGCATAGTTCGACTGGAGGACTTCGGAAACTAGCAACTTTAATTAAAAATTATCTATAACTTTGGTTGCGTATTGTTGTTAAGTTTGATCTCTACAGTCTGCTAAACTTGGTAAACTATATTTAATTTTACAATATCTGTATTAGTACTTTTATACTTACATAAAATATATATTAACATCATTTCGAATATGATGATAATTGCGATTGCGTAGTCGTGATTGTGACAATAAGAGGGGAGGGGAGGTTAATCGTATATTTCAGAATGAATTGAATTGGATCGATAGTATGCCATTTATATAGATGTTTATTTTGGTTCATTTAGGTTTATGTGTTATATTATTTAATGTTTATGGTATGCTGAATTATTAATTGAGTTTCAGGATGAATGGCAATATTTTTTTGGGTTGATATTTAACTTTAAATGAAATATTCATCAAACTTTATGATGAATTATAATGTCTTAATGATTTTTAATAATTATATACTATTTCATTATTTGGTTGTAACATTTATGTGAGTTAAATTGATATTAAATTGTTAAGCTTTATTATGTTTGATAAGATATTGATTAAGTTTTATATGGCTTATGTTTAATTGAATATAATAAGCTAAGATTAATTATATTCCATTGTGTTTTATTTATGTTAAAAATAATATTTATGGTCAGTCATGATGAACATTCTTCCAGATTTATTTCAATTGCATCATTCAGGTTCATTTATTTCTATAAAATTGCTATATTCTTTATTGATTATATTGTGTTATACCATATTCTTAAAATTTTACACACAATCTCTTTTATTAATATTTAGTAAAATACACATATTCATTTTTTAAATATCATTTGAATTTTTTTCCTGTTAACAATAATTCTTATAATTTCTTAAACAACTTGTTATATTATATTTAATTTGACCATATTTATTAATAATATGCTTATTATTTTCTCACCATCTCTTCATTCGGATTGATTTATATCAATCTGTAATTTTACTCAGTGATAGTAGTGCATTGTTTTGTTTCTAGTTTAGTATTTTATATTATAACAATTAACATTATTAATTTATAATATGTTTTATAAGTGTAATTAAATTTATTTAAATAATAGATTATAAATAAAAAAAAAAATATGTTTGGTATTATATTGACAGAATTGCTGGTTTACATTGAAACAGAAATTAAATTTTAGAGTTTTCTTATGAATATATATGTATATTTAATATTTAATGGATCATATTTGATCAAATATTAAGATTAAATTTATTAATCTAATTATATATTATGAGTGAAAATTTATGATTATTTATATTATGAAAATATATTTTAGTAGCTTAGCTAAATTTTAATACTATGAGTTTGAATTCTTATTAGTATATATATATATATATAGGAATCATGATTGATGTTAGATCAAAACTTATAGGAATTACTGTTTATTATAATTGTCAGAGTTACCATTTAAAGAGGTTGTTAGTCCATGTCCTCTGCACTATTCAACTAATTGTCCAACAATTTCCGAGCTAGAAGAGTTTCTAACTCTATTTCTGTTGCTTTGATACTACTTGTTGGAATCATAGTTTCTATTAAACCAAAATCCACTGACATTAATCTCCACTACAATCACCAAAATTAAAATCCAATAGAAAATATTAATCCATGTCCCAAAACAAATAAGCACTAAATCCAATTTCCAATCAAAAAAAATCATATCACATCTCATACAAATTAATCACTATCTCATAAAATAAAATATTAGCAAATTAAAATATAAAATCCAAATGACAAATAATTTAATTATCTACAAAGATGTCCAACATCACAATACCTTTACCTTTGATTTGCAATAATAATTTGGAAGAACAATGTGAAAGTGAATAATTTTCTAGAGTTATAATAATGTAATATGGTTGATAAATGTTTATATATATAATACTTAAATATTGATGTGTATATTTTATTTATTTAAAATAATTTGTTTATATGAATATTTTTTTTGGTTAGTTAACCAACTTATTTTAGTTAATGAATATAAAAAAAAAATTAATAGTTTGATTAAGAATGTATTTCTTATTAAGTTAGTAAATTTTGCAA
The DNA here is from genome assembly GCA_000404065.3 of Pinus taeda. Classification (NCBI taxonomy): domain Eukaryota; kingdom Viridiplantae; phylum Streptophyta; class Pinopsida; order Pinales; family Pinaceae; genus Pinus; species Pinus taeda. The sequence continues at coordinate 161,083 of APFE031594275.1, read as the reverse complement.
TTTTGAAAGGCTTATAATTTGTAATCCCTTTATGAAGTATTTGTATTCATCACCTTGTTAGAAATATTATGGATTATGTACTATTTCATATTTATATCTCTTATCAAATTTTATTTATTGACCTTTTAAATGACCATGAGACTCACTCTAAGCATAGAATTTTAACCTTAAATCTGAAGTTTTCTAGGACAAGAAACACATGCTTGAGAATTGTGAAAATACAGGTCACCTTATTCTGGAAAAAAAATTAAATTGATCTTTTTTTTTGAGGATTCTCATAGGAACTTAGACAAATTAGCTTATAAGCACAAATTCAAAAACATCTACCATAATTTTACTACAATCCTATATGCTTTGCAATTTCTTTATCTATGTGTCATATGAAAAGAATAATAAGACTAATTATGGATGCTCTTGATGAATTTCTAAAGCATGATAATATAAATTTGTACAAATCTATATTTTTAAACTAGAAGAATCAACAACTAGGCTAGTCTCAGACTTGCACAACATAAGTTTGATTACCACTACTACCATATATAACCTCTACTTGATGGTTAGGAAAGTGGGAGAGTAGTGGGGTCTCAAAAACACAAAATAGTGACCATTATGAAAGGAGTGCCTTAACAATGCACCTATTCACCTAGTGTTCTATGTCCTATGGGTCATACAAAGATCTTATTAAAATAAAGAAAAGGTACTATAGAAATAGAAATAGGAAGCAATAATATCTATTATGTGTATCTACTATCTAATAACTGGTTTTTCCATAGTTTCTTTAATGCTCTAACAAACTATATGGTCTCTCTCTTTAACATCGTTAAGTCCCACCATGGAAGGGACATAATGAACAATGCTCTAAATTTTGAGAAGCTGAGAATTTAAAGAGATAAATACCTATAAATTAATTAAATAAGCCGACACTAGATATTTATCTCAATTAACTATTAATTGCTCCATACTTTCACGCTCTCTCTTCTCAAAATGCAAATCACATTGCCCTCTTGATGGACTCGCTAACCTAGTTCGAAACATTGGTTCTCCAAAATACTGATAATAGGTTTTCCCATAGATTCTTTGAAACTCTACCAACATATATGGACTCTCTCTTTAACACCATTAAGTCCCACCATGGAAGGGAGATAATGAACAGTGCTTTAAATTTTGAGAAGTTGAGAATTTCAGGAGCTAAATACCTATAAATTAATTAATTAAGACAACACTAGATATTTATCTCAATTAACTATTAATTGCTCCATACATTCAAGCTCTCTTTTCTCAAAATTTAGATCACATTGTTGTGATGATGGACTCACTAAACTAGTCCAAAACGTTGGTTTCCCAAAATACTGGTTTTTAGGAATTCTTTAAAATGTTCCTAGAATGTTTTGAAGGAAAATTCTAATTCATAAAACTAAAAATAATAATTTGATTCCTTTAAATAACTATAATTCCTACACTTCAAACTTTTTATGAATCCTATAACACCATGGACACCATTTTTAATTCCCTTATGGAGGATGGTATCTTTTATATGGAAGGCATTACGTTTTTTGTTTAACAAGTTGCTAATGGGAAGGATAAGTGTATTGCAAATTACCAAGCTAGAAAATTAAAAATGGGACTGCCTATTCTCATCCATCACATGCAAAAGCTTTTCAGTTTGAAAGTGAAGTAAGACTTCCATAAGCCTTGGATGCATGATATCATTGTTATATGTTTAAAAGTGGGGATAAAATAATTCCCTATACTTATATTCTCATTTTCATTAGCCATATTCTAACCAAGCTATATGGAATATTTTTGGAAAATAATATTAGCTTATGCATACAAATCCACAAAAAAATAGCTAAAGGCAAAGTTTGGTTGATGAGATATCATTTAACTATGGATCACATTCTTACTCTTAAGATAATCACACATGAATTTCACAATGATAAAACCAGTCTTTTTTGTTATTTCTTTGAATTTATTTTATTAATACCATTAATATAATTATTAATTAATAATTCAATATGATAAATCAATAGAAAGTGCATTATTCAACTTTTTTTTTATATTGACAACTGTAGATATCTTTCCTAACTACACAATATGTATGTGTGTGTTTAAAATACCCATATGGTAAATATTAGACAAATTGATGATACACATAATACCATACACAATCACTTATTATCAAAATAAGTTATTCCTTCTAAGTCACCAAGTTAGAAGAATAATAATAAATGGGTTTATCTTTCTTCATTAAAGCATCCTTTGAATAGTTACAACTAAACATGAGAAATATATAATAGTCGAAGATACATATATCCAAAACCAATAGTTTCACAATTACATACTATTCCTTATTACAAATGATCATAACAAATATAGGATAACTTTTCGAAAACCAATGATACAGCACACCAACGGAGGGATGTAATTTCAACCTTAGCTCCATTGGTTTCTTATGCTCCCATGATGTGATCCTCCTGCCCATGTTGGTATTTTTGTGCCCCCACCAAAAATTGTCAACTCTATGATTGACCTCCCCTCCAGTTCTTGGGTACTTTTATTTTACGAGAACTCCTAAGTTGCAATTACGATGTACTATAGAGGAAGAAAACTAGTAAGTGGAGGATACCATTACCAATAAAATGTTTCCCACTCCAATACCATCTCTTATGTCACCCTCTATGTTGCGAATAATGGTGCTTGGTATCGAGGAATATTTGTTGATGCATACCCATAGTAAATCCTCATGACCTGACTAATACAAATAATATAGGGTGTTTCTGTAGGTTTTAACCCCGTATAGAAATTAATGGCATACAAATTCTAAAACACAGAAAATAAACAATGCGAGAGCATAACACATAAAACACATACACATAGAGATTTTCCCTTGGATCCCAAAACTGGGACTACTAGTTTGATTTTTCATTATATTCCTTTCAATGTTACAATAAATATTTGTATATGTCAAAGCATCCAATACCATCGACCAAAAACCATCACGTCCAAAACCATGGACCGAAAACGATAGGTAGGCTCTCCCAACCTAATATAGGGTCAAAAAAAATTTCCGAAGGTGTTGCCACGGACGTCGTAGAGGGGGCCTGCCTGCCCCCTTGTGAACCCCTCACTGCACAATCAATGCAACGAATGGGTTCTTGCCCCCCCTCTAACCCCCCAGTTCACTACATAGGTCAGTTGTGGAAAAAATATAGCACAACCCAACATTCTCCCACTTGTTGTTTCCTTTCCACACGGGGCCACAGGAGAGCTTAGTCATCTTTCTAGCCTTGAAATGCCCATTTTTTTTTACACTAGGATAACTTCTCAGAGCTCATAGATTTTGTCAAAGCATTTGCAGTATTCTTCAAAGTGTCCACGTATACCAGCAACACCTTTTTGTCTTCTGTCAGATCCCTCCCAAAGTGATATTGAGCATCAATGTGCTTTGTCTTTGAATGATAAATAGTGTTCTTTGCCAAGAAAATTACACTTTGGCTATCACAGTCTATCTTGATAGCTCCCTCTACTAACCCCGTACTTGAACAAAATCTTTGCAACCAAATTGCTTCCTTGCTTGCATGAGTGGCTACCATGTATTGTACCTTTGTAGTTGATAGTGCCACTACAGATTGTTTTTTACTCATCCAACTAAATGCACCTCCAAATAGGTTAAACACATACCCACTTGTAGATCTTCTCTCATCCAAATCTCCAGCCGAGTCTGCATCAACAAAGCCACAGATATCCAAAAATTTGTCCAATGCTGGTCTTCCTTGGTAGCACAAACTATAATCACTAGTGCCATGCAAATACCTAAAAGCCCGCTCCACTGCTATCTAATGCTCCTTCCCTAGTATTGACATAAACCTGCTGAATACTCCCACTACATGTGTAATGTCTGGTCTAGTACAAACCATTGCATACATCAGGCTACCGACTACACTTGCATATGGAACATGAGACATATCCTCTTCGTCTTCTTGTGTCTTGGGACACTGTTTAGCAGATAAATTTACACCTATAGGAATAAGAGCCTTCACTGGTTTACTATCCTGCATATTAAACCTGTATAGTATTGTATCAACATACTTACACTGGTTTAACCAGAGCTTCCTCTTTGCCCAATCTCTTTTAATTTTCATGCCCAAAATATAGTTTGCAGCACCAAGATCTTTCATGTCGAATTTGGAGGACAATTGAGCCTTCAAATCGTAGATAATTTCTTTGTCATTTCCAACCAATAACATGTAATCCACATACAAGACCAAATAAATAACACGGTCACCAATTAATTTAAATACACACACTAATCTGCTTTGCTTCTGGTGAAGCCAAGTCCTCATATAAATGTATCAAATTTTTTATACCACATCCTTGGTGATTGTTTTAACCCATATAGAGACTTCTTTAACTTGCATACCAGTTCTTTCTTACCCTTCAGTGCAAAGCATTCAGGTTTCTTCATGTAGATCTCATCTTCCAAATCCCCATGAAGAAATGTTGTCTTCACATCCATTTCTTCTACCTCAAAATCAAAAGTAGCAACAACAAATAAAAGTTACCTAATAAAAGTTACCTTGGCAACAGGAGAAAAAATATCACAAAAATCAATTCCCAACACCTAGGAATAACTTTCTTCTACCAACTGAGATTTGCATTTCTACACCTTTCCTTCTACATTTGTCTTCTTCTTCAACACCCAATTTTTTCCAATGGGTTTCCTTCTAGTCGACAACTCCACGAGATCCCAAGCCTCATTTTTGTGCAAAGATTCCATTTCATTAACCATGGCCTGTTTCAAGAGTTTTCCATCCTCTAAATCTACTACTTCATTCATAGTTTCGGAATCATCATCTGTAATAGATAAATTAAAATATGAATAGAAAGCAGATGGACTATACCTTTCTAGCTGCCTTCTTTCTTGAATGGATCTTCTCACACCCAGAGTTTGTGGCTCTTCATATTTTCATTCCTCCTCTGATATAGAGTCTGATTCTTCCTCCTTTCACTCAAACTCTATCTTCTTAGGTTCCTTTGGTTTGACTTCATGTTTAATAATATCTTTCACCTCTCTGAAAACCACATCTCAGCTGTACACAACCTTCCTTGTTGTTGGGTTCCAAAGCTTATAACCCTTTAAACCATCATTATACCCAATAAAGATGCACTTTTCATATTTACTATCCATCTTGGTTCGTTTCTCCTTTGGAACATGTACAGATGCATCACATCCAAATACCCTTAGATGTGAAAGAGAGGGTTTCTTACCAGTCCATACCTCTTGTGAAGTTTTATCCTCCAATGATGATGAAGGTGATCTGTTGACTAGGTAATATGCTATCTCCACCGCCTCTACCCAGAATTCTTGTCCTAACCCAACACCACTGAGCATGCTTCGTGACCTTTCCAGCAACGTCTTCTTCATTCTTTTTAAAACTCCATTTTACTGGGGTGTATATGGAGTAGTCTTCTCCCGTGCTATACCACACTTATTACATAATTCTTCAAAATCCTTATTGTAAAACTCTCCACCATTATTCATCATCAACACCTTTATCTTCTTCTGTGTCTGGTTTTCCACCAGAGCCTTAGATTCTTTAAACCTGTCAAAAACTTCAGATTTCTTGTTAAGGAAATATATCCATGTATTCCTTGAGAAGTCATCTATAAATGATACATAGTACACAAACTTACCCAGTGACGGAACCTTCACAAGTCCAAACACATTACTGTGCAGAAGATCTAATATATGTTTCGCCCTCTTACCACCAAAGGGGAAACTCACTCGATTCTGCTTCCCATATACACAATTTTCACAAAAATCAAAATCCAGAGAGCTATTACTCATACCTTCTACCATACCTTTACCATGAAGTATTCGAAGGCCCTTCTCTCCAATATGTCCAAGCCTTTGATGCCACATCGTGGTCTTCTCTCGAGATACCACTAGATTTTCTGCTCCACTTTCAGGAACCACAGAATTGTTACACCCATCAACAAGAGTGATACTTTGCAAATTGTACAAAGTTGCAGTCCAAACTCCCTACATCAATACCAATGCTCCTCGATCCATCTTTCAAGTATCCTTCTTGAACACTGTTTTTACACCTGCATCATCCACCTTACTTACCAAAATCAGATTTCTGGCTAATGGAGGAATGTTCAGAACACCCAGAAGTGTTCTAACCCTTCCACCTTGCAACTTCAACTTTAATTTTCCGCGACCAATGATCCTAGCCTTCCTATCATCCCCTAAGAAGACATCACCACCATCATATTTATCATACTCACAGAATGACTCACTATGGAGAGTGAAGTGAAAGGATGCCCGTGAGTCAATCAACTGTGCATCATGATCTACATGTGTACTTGAAGAAGCCAAGTACACATACCCACCTTCATTTGAGGTGGTTTTCGTCTCTATAGAAGAAGCATCATCAGGTCCCTTTCCTTTGTCAGGAGCTTTAGACTTACAATCCCTTTTGTAGTTCCCTTCATGTCTGCATTTCCAGGAGACCACCTGTCACGTGGAATGAGTTGATCTTGCGGACAAGATAGACCTTCCTAGAATCTAAAGAAGACCTAATGACAAGCAAACCAACCAGACACTATCTTTCTTTAAATGTGCTTTTATAAATAATGGCAAACAAGTGTGTTTAAGGCCTACTTCATGTCCAACGCAAGTTCGGGGATGCCTTCGGTCCTTTGATCCAAGTAAGTTCCTTTGTCGCAAACCTACAAGCACAAACAAGGCAAATGATTAAATAACACCTGAATAACCAGTATTATAAAACATATTTAACATGAAAGTCAAGGAATCCATGAAACAAATAACATGAGATACTTGTTGAGAAAAATGAGCTTCATTGTATTAATTCCAAAGAAGAAGAACTTTACAACCTTTGCCTTGACGCTGTACAAGCTCCTCCCAGGGTCCAACAAGAAGTCTCCTCTACTTTGACAAGCTTCACTCACTCCCCAACGAAGCCAAAAAGGTATGTGAGCTCTCCTCTTAAGCTCAAATAGGAAGTCTTGATTTCACCAGCATTTACCCTCAAAAATGTTCAGCTTCTAACCTCTCTAGCCACTAACCCAATGCCTCAATTTATAGTGAAATGGAGGGAAGTTACTAGGTCCTCCTTCAAAGGGATAGAATCCTACTTCAAAGGGATAGCTCCTCCTAACAAGGGATTAGCTCCTTCTCTTTTGGGATGCATGAACCACTTTGGAGCGAACAATCCACATCGAAATCCTTCTAGAAACATCTAGAATTAACCCAAAAGTGAGTTTTTTAGAATAAACTTGCACCTTTTGACTTTCACAAGGGTACACACCCTCCCCTTTATAGACAGAGCATATAAGTACGCAGGTAATATTAACAAAGGGTGCGGGCCCGTAGGCAAAAGTGAGAGAAAGTGCGGAACCAGAGTTACATTGCTTTTTGATGTCTTTCTCTCATTTCCAAAGCTTGTTTTGAAGAGCTGAGGTCTAAGACTTTCTTAGGAGGCTGGTATAGGTAGTGATAGACCCATACTGACTGCAAATAATCAAGGTGACGATATTTTTTTGTAACAGATTGCCCCCTAAAGTGCGAAGTCTGTAGTAGATGAGGATTTGATTTATCATTTAGGAAGAGTGAAGTAATTTATCATTTCGAGGATCATCTCGCGGAGAGCCTGGTTGGAACCTGTAAAAACATTCAATGAAAAATATATATATGAGATCATATCATCGCTGAGGTAGGAATTCCAATACTCAGATAAAGACTGACTAATAGACTAAAAACTGACTAGAAGACTAACTACTGCTCTGATATAGGAAAGATCTTGTAACACATCATAAGTATAGACACATTTGGACACAGTATGGACGCAACCATCTGTTTATGAATAGTACATAGTATAATGAATACAAAATTCCTCAGAGCTTGGATGGTGGAAACTAGATCCAGGGTCTTCATTTCTACGTCCCAAAACAGTACGATTCTATCCATGCGAATGAATGTGTCGAAGTTGAACATGGTAGAAACCGCTTGATTACCAGTCAATGATGTAAACTATTAACAAGCGTGAGAGAAACCACCAATAATGACAATTGATCTCAAAGTACTCAGTACAATCCATGAGATGTGATAATATGTGTTGATGTCGAACATGTCATGGGATCCCTAGATCGAAAGTCAATGACGTAAACTATCATCAAAGGCGAGAAACCTGCCATTGAGGCATGCAGATCTCAAGGTACTGACGATTCCTAGATCATCTTTCTAGATAATGAGTTGAAGTCGATAGAAAGCTATCTGCCGTAGGCAAGCCCACAACACGAAATCATAGATCAAGCTGAAGAAATTTAGTTGCAAGGACTGACTCAGGGATGGTCAAGATGGATGACATACATTTTGCATATGAATGGCGTATTTGCACTGACCTCTTGAACACATAACGACATGACAGATGGTTTGGTGACAATTGACCGAAAGGTAATACCCAGAAACCAGCTGAAGACTTTCAATATGGTTTGATCAACTGTTAGGTAAAGGATTTCCCAACCCAGGTGAATGAAAGTGTCGTGTTCAAGAGTGGTTGTAAAGTGTGACAAACAGACTTACTTTTCTCTCTTTTCCCCCACCATTTCTGGCCAGTACCTCTTTATTTTTTACAAGCTTGAGGAGGATAACATATGCTTGATTATACGCTCACCCTTTGGGCGAGTCCAACTTAGTTTAAATTTGAACCCTAAGAAGGAGTGGTCCGTTCCTGTTTGTAATTGAACAGGTCCTTTACTGTGGAAATTTAATGAGTCCAGTATAGGAGAAACTCGGCGTTTTTCATTTTTAGAGAGTCTGAAAAACATAGGAAGACTCGAGGGTTGAATTTTTCGTAAATTTGTGTCTCCCAAGCCTGAAAAAGTATAAAATAATACTTGAGAGAATCGCTTGATCTTTTACGACCAAGGAGTACTTTTCGTAATTAGTGCCTATGATCCGAAAAGGTAAAAAAGTGATCAAGGACACGTCGTTTTATGACCAATATCGAATTTGAAACGACAAAAACCCGCCAATCTTTTTGTGTTTTTACGGTCAGAAAAGGGCTGTAAGAGGACCGTCTTTTTAGTTCCGTTTTAATGAGCTTAAAAAGAAAAACTCAGCAATCTTTTCATGTTTTAGGAGTCAAAAAAGAGCTTAAAGGTGACTCTAAGGTTTCAATTTTTCGTAAGTTTTAATGAGTTCGAAAAAATGATAAAAATGTACTCATGGTTTTCATTTTTTCGTAAGTTTTATGAGTTAAAAAAAAATGATAAAAATGTACTCATATGGCCGGCTTTCAATTTAATTTACGAGTAGGAAAAGACGGAAAGAACTCGACATTTTCATTTGTTTTACGAGAATGAAAGATAGAAAAATAATATCGGGGTTTTAATGAGTTTAATGAGTCTTGAAAATAACTGAAATCGACTCGAGATAGGTTTCATTTTTACAAAAGCTTGAAACAAAGAAAAACTATGCTTCAAAGTAGTTTCATTTTTACACAAGCTTGAAACAGAGAGAAAACTATGCTTGATGCCCCCTAAGCATAACTGCTAGAGTGCATGCCCCCGAGCTTCATTTCATTCAACCAGTTGGATGAAATGAAGGTTCAGTTATGAGATCATTTGAAAGACTTGACCTAAAACTGTAAGAAAATTATGCAAGAAAAACTGAAATAACTAACCTAAATATATGACTTAACATTTATGAGATCTAGTCAAACTCTTGACTCAATTAGAGGAGGATTTGTTTCATTTTTTAACGAGCTGGACACAGGAAAAGAACTATGCTCGGATTTGGTTTCATGTTTACACAAGATTGAAATGAAAAACTATGCTTGTTATAAGTTTGCATGCCCCCAGCATAATGACGCAAATCAAGGTACATTCCCCCCAAGCTTCATTCCATTCAACCAGGTGGATGAAATGAAGGCATACTTTCGAAATCATGGAAAGACTCGTGGGAGTTCTTTCATTTTTTAGTGAGGTTGACACATGAAAAGAACTATCCTCAAAATCGTTGTTTCATTTTTTAAACGAGCTTGACAAAAGATAAGGAACTATGCTCGTAACTACTCTCTACAATCTACCTAACAAGGAACTATACTCTAAAATCCTTGATTCATTTTTTAACGAGCTTGACATAAGACAAGGAACTATGCTCTAAAATCCTTGATTCATTTTTTAATGAGGTTGACACAAGACAAGGAACTATGCTCATGACTACTCTTTACAATATACCTATATAACCTATCCTTGTTTCATTTTTTAACGAGGTTGACACAAGACAAGGTACTATCCTCGCACCTGATTCATTTTTTAACGAGGTTGAATCAGTAACAGGAACTTTCCTCGAGACCAACTGATTCATTTTTTAACGAGGTTCACATAGTAAAAGGAACTTTCCTCGAAACAACTGATTCATTTTTTAACGCGGTTGACACAGGAAAAGAACTGTCCTCATGACAACCTGTTTCATTTTTTAACGAGGTTGATACAGGAAAAAACTATCCTCGCACCTGATTCATTGTTTAATGAGGTTGAATCAATAACAGGAACTATCCTCTGACCAACTGATTCATTTTTTAATGAGGTTGACACAGGAAAATAACTATCCTCGCAACCCAGTGATCATGTCTTCCAATTGGAAGAAATACATGTCAATGGACACACCTTGATCATGGCTTACAAGAGGTCTTGATCAGAAGGAAGAATAGTTCTCTGGAAGGAACACATGTCAAGGGACTCAAAAGGGACAAGAACATCGTGTTCAAATAATCCCATAGAGTTTTCCATGTCAATTACCGGATCTAAATCAAAGGAAGATGAGCAAACAGTGAGAGGCTCACTTACATCGGTAACTGAAAACATGGGACCAGTTGCCACATAATTAACCCGTGGCGGGGGAGATACCACTTTAGAATCAGGAACATTTAGGGCTATCATATTATTGGTAGTTGAAGCAAGACTAGGGAATGAAAGCTGGTCTATAGTCACAATATTTCCATTATGAGGGAAAGACATCACGTGAAAGAGTGTTGATACGACAGCTTTCATTGCATAAACATAGTCTCACCCAAGGAGTAAATTGAAATCCAAGGGACCTCGAACTATCATAAGATCCATACAGAAAGTTTTACCTTCCAAGGTAGTAGAAAACTTAGGAAGGATTCCTAAAGGTTCACTAATGATTCTGTTAAAAGCTTTCACATTCTACGTAATAGGCGCAAGTTGAGGGGAACCCAAAGCTTTCCAAGCAGTTGAGGATAAAATACTAACAGAAGCACCTTCATCTACCTGTGTGCGATGCATGTCCCTACCACCAATCTTGACAATGATTTGGAAAGGGATGGAGGAAGGAAGATGAGGTTCTGTCAATCTATTCCAATCAAAGGAAAAGACCTCAGTACTTGGAGGGGGTTCTGTAGAAATAGGTGAAATGCCCCCCGGGAGAGAAGAATCTGACGTAACAAGACGAACCTGAGCGGTATGAAGTTCACTCTCTAAAGGGAAAGTGGGATCGATTGAATGTGAAATTGAATCGACCACTTGATCAACTAATGGATCATCAACCTTAGTGATATGAGTTTCACTCTCCAATGGAAGAGTGTGATCGACTGTACTTGAAATTAGATCAATCACTCCGTGAGTTGACGGTAGGTTGGGAGAAAGTTTACGGTAACTAGTTGGAAATTCTTACTGTGGAACCAGTAAGGTTTTCCAACAATTTTGAGGCTTCATCCATGTGAGGGCAAATGTGAGTTTGATGACTCCCGTTGCATAACTTACAAGGAAACCTAACTTTACCCTTTTTCCTAGGAACCTGACTATTAGTGGTTGATGGATCAATGGACAGTTGATGAGATTTTTTTGACGATACTTCCAAGACCTTTGGAATACCAGGACAATTGATAAGGAAGTGGTCACCCTTACAAAGCCTGCAAGGGTATTTGGGTTTACGACACATGTCGGAGTTTTCCTCAACACAACTAACACTTACAGTCGTGGTTGGTTGGTTGACTTCTTTCTTATCTTGCTTCTTCTTCTTCTTCTTCTTAGCCACCTGGTTACTAGCATCGAGCCTTTTACCAAGCGAAGAGGAAGAAATGGAGGAAGAAAAATTAGGCGAAGAAGGTAAAGGGTCAACAAAAGGTTGGTGATGTTGAGATGGTGAACTCTGTTGAGGTGGAACAATTGGAGTATTTGGGGCCAACGAAGTTGAAAATAACCATATCGGTAAACCTATTGTAAATCCAGGTAATGACAAAGTAGCCATGTAAGGAGGACCAACATCTCCAAAGTAAGGAAAAGTACTAGGATTCTCGTTAAGAGGGGTTCCTTGGTTGGTAAATTCTAGAACATTTGCCATTATATTCAACTTCAGTGAATTTTATTAACAATTTAAAACTAAAATTAACAATTCACAATTCACACCTAACAATTAAAATTCACAATTCACACCTATGGTCTCTAAAAGTAAAAGCAAACAAATTAACATGCGCTATCAAATATAGGAGTCAAACCACACACAAACAATAGCTTTCCGTACCGAAGACACTAGTTGGTGATGAAATCCAACGTCGCAGAATTCAATACAGAAATGGTGGTTGGAACAGTTACCCCGACAACCTGCTTAATGAATAGACAGGCACAAGTTTCTCCACTAAACCATCTCGAGTGAAGAGAACCCCCCAAAAAATCCAAGTGAGTCTAGCCGACGTCTGCTCCAGGTACAGTGGGATCTTCCCTCCACTGTCACCTTAGGAAGAATCGTATAGAATATGGTCACTATGGTTACTAACAGAAACAAATATACCTAGGGGAACAGTCTACAATCCGATACGCACACAAGGGCAGAGTAGCAAGCTCAATCCCCTTGAAGGCTCCTCGACATAATCCGAGATTTACCAACAAGTGACCCCAGGCTCCTCGACGATGGTTAATCCGAGGTTTACCATTTGTAATATGTGAATATCTGGCGTCGTTCCCAATGAGGAAGGATTGATTCCCGCACTGGTTCGGACACGATCTCGTGCTTCTCCTTTAAGAGGAGCTTTCCCAGAGCACAGATGCAACAATTGAATTTCTCTCCTACCGCAAGATACAGGTACTTGTTTGTTTTACTATCTTGGAGAGTTAATTACTCCCTACTCCAAGATACTAGCCTAAGCTATGTTGGTGTATTAGAGCCCTAGAAACAAAAAAATTTGCTAGATTGATTTTATTTTAAGCGTGATTTTTATTGGCTTTTGATTAAGTCAAGTGGTGATGGAGATGAAACTTGTGGTGTAAAGACTCGACTCAAAATTACTAAAAAAATGCACTTAAAATGATTAAACAATCTTTTCTCTTCAATGAAGTTCTAGCTAGGAAATAGTTGGAAAATGCAAATACTTGAAAACACAAATCTTTCTTAACAAACAAATCAAAAGAAGAGTATTTGTTCCAATGCACTCAAAACGAGACAACTAGTTATTTTCACAAGAATTCCCTTTTTCATTCGAACACTCAAATGCTACCAAAACAAACTTTTTTTTCTTTTTCAAAAGATATTTTTTATATTTTATAAAACATTCAAAATTATAACTAAAGTAAATATTTGAGAAAACTATGAATAAAGAAAACTTAAGATCTACAAACTATGAAAACCTATTTGAAGTAAAAGCTCAAAAAATGTCTTTTCGAGGATGTTTTACTTGGCTATAAGCAAACCAAGGAACAATTTGTCCAGAATCACAAATAAGTCAAGAACAACCAATTTTGTTTTCTTTTTGGAAATGAAAATCGAAACTTTCAATCACAAGTTTTTCAAAGTTTTGTAAAGAGAAAACTCAAAGGGGATTCCACAAAAAGGGGATATTTCATAAATGGTCAGACTCATAAGAAGGTTGGTAGACACTAAGGTGATCTGAAGTCCCTACAGCTTCTAAGCTCAGAGCCACTACACAACCAAATCGAAAAACAAACCCAACAAGCAAAACTCCTAGTAATTTCACCTAAAACCCTAATGCTAATGAAATTAAACCAAGGAAATATTTCAACAATTCATATGCAGGTATGGGCAGAGGATAACAACTAAAAAATCAAGATAAAAATTTAAAAAGTAAAATTCAAAATTTCAAAATTTTAGCAGGGTACGCATGTTCAGAGTTTACACAGGTGCGTGTATGCTCTGTGCACAAAGTAAAAGTGCGTAGAGGTACGCACTATGATACAAGAACAGACTGCGGACTTAGACTAAAGTAATGAAAAATAAAAAACAAACCTAAATCCACTAAGTCTACCCAAGTCCACACACAACAAGACAAAAACAGAAACAAAAAGGCAAGTTTCTCAAGTCAAAGAAAAACGAGGAAAACAATCAAGTCCCCAGCAGAGTCGCCATTTTGTCACACGGAATGAGTCGATCTTGCGGACAAGATAGACCTTCCTAGAATCTAAAGAAGACCTAATGACAAGCAAACCAACCAGACACTATCTTTCTCTAAATGTGCTTTTATAAATAATGGAAAACAAGTGTGCTTAAGGCCTACCTCATGTCCAACACAAGTTTGGGGATGCCTTCACTCCTTTGATCCAAGTAAGTTCCTTTGTCGCAAACCTGCAAACACAAACAAGGAAAACGATTAAATAACACCTGAATAACAAGTATTATAAAACATATTTAACATGAAAGTCAAGGAATCCATGAAACAAATAACATGAGATACTTGTTGAGAAAAATGAGCTTGATTGTATTAACTCAAAATAAGAAGAACTTTACAACCTTTGCCTTGACGCTGTACAAGCTCCTCCGAAGGTCCAACAAGAAGTATCCTCTACTTTGACAAGCTTCACTCACTCCCCAATGAAGCCAAAAAGGTATGTGATCTCTCCTCTTAAGCTCAAATAGGAAGTCTTGATTTCACCAACATTTACCATAAAAAATGTTCAGCTTCTAACCTCTCTAGCCACTAACCCAATGCCTCAATTTATAGTGAAATGGAGGGAAGTTACTAGGTCCTCCTTGAAAGGGATAGAATCCTCCTTCAAAGGGATAGCTCCTCCTAACAAGAGATTAGCTTCTTCTCTTTTGGGATGCATGAACCACTCTAGAGCGAACAATCCATGTCGAAATCCTTCTAGAAACATCTAGAATTAACCCAAAAGTGAGTTTTTTAGGATAAAATTGCGCCTTTTGAATTTCACAGGGCTACGCACCCTCCTCTTTACAGACAGAGCGTATAAGTACGCAGGTAATTTGAACAAAGGGTGCGGGCCCGTAGGCAAAAGTGAGAGAAAGTACGGAACCAGAGTTACATTACTTTTTAATGTCTTTCTCTCATTTCCAAAGCTTGTTTTGAACAGCTGAGCTCTGAGACTTGCTTAGGAGGCTGGTATAGGTAGTTATAGAGCCATACTGACTGCAAGTAATCAAGGTGACGATATTTTTGTGTAACACCACCTTTACAGGTTTTCCTAGATATTTATATCTCCCTCTAGATTTAGATCTCCCACTCGATGACTTATTTTTGTTTTTGTTCTGGGACCGTCCTCATAGAAACAAGGCATCACCATTCTGGCTCTCCATATTTTTCCATATCATCTCCTCTGTTAGCAAGGATGATATTATTTCATCAAACTACAAGGCAGTTGCATTGCTACCTATTGCAATAACCAGACTATCCCACGAATTTGGTAGAGAACTGTTACACTAAAATTTGTCACCATGCCTATTTGCAGTTAGTATGGCTCCATCAACAGTCATATTATCCTCCTTGGCAAGGCTTATACCTCTGCTCTCCATGTCAAACTTCAAGAAAGAGAGAAAGTCATTAAAAAACATGTTTACCTATGGGTACGCAGTTTCTCTCTACCTTACATGCGTGTACGAATCCCAGTTCATTATACCTGCATACTTGTATGCTTTGTATTTCAAGGGATGGGTGCGTACTCCTGTAAAGGTCAAAAGGCGCGAGTTTCATCTTAAAAAAGTTACTTGTGGTCATTTCTAGAGCATTCTAGAAGCTTGTTTGACGTGTATTGAGCGCCTCCAGATGGTTCATGTATCCCTATGAAAGAGGAACTTATCCCATCAAGAGAGGAGCTACCCCATCCAAAAGAGGGGCTTATCCCATTGATGTTGGACCTGATTAACTTCCTCTAGAATAGTATAAATACAGGCATTGGGCCAGAGGAGGGGAGGTTGAAAGCTGAACATTCCAAAGGGTAGATGCTGCTGGAATTAGGACTTCCTTGTAGAAGCTTGTGAGGAGAGATTCCCATCCTTTCTTGTTTCATTTGGAAGTGGGTGAGCTTATCAAAGTAAAAGAAAACTCTTGCTGGACCCTGGGAGGAACTTGCACAACACCAAGGCTCAGGTTGTAATGGTTTCTTTTGTTTCCTATTAATACAAATAAGTCCATTGTTCTCAACAATTTGTTATTAATGAGTTGTTTCATATACTCCTTGGTCTGTATGTTGAATATGTTTTATTTTATGAGATATCCAGGTGCTATGTAATCGTTTGACTGTTAGTGAATGCAGGTTTCAAAGTGAAGGAGGAGCTCATCCGGATCAACGAGGCTGGACTACTACAACAGCGTTAGACTACAGGTAGGATCTAAAACACTTGGTTTCTCGTATGATAATGCATGTTTAGAGAAGGATTGCTCTTAATTGTCTTGTTTGTCACTAGAAAGTCTTAGGCTTCTAGGGAGGTTGGTTTTGTCCGCAAGATTAACTCTTTCAGCATGACAAATTGGCGACTCCACTGGGGAATCCATTAATGTGAATGATTTTTCCTTTGAGTGACACTTTGATCTGAAAAGAGTCATTTCTTTTTTGATTTTTGGCTGTTTGACTGTGTATTTGGGTGGGCTAGCTTAGAGTTAAGTTAGATTTTAGTTTTTCTTCATTTTTTAGTAGTACGAACCCTCTGAGTTGAGCACAGTGCGTACCTGTACGCACTGCAGTTTTGTACACAGAGCGTGCACGCACCTGTGCAAACAGGCTGCCTGCGTACCCTGTCAAAAATTGAGAAATTTCCATGTTTTCCATTTTTTCCTCTTAGGTTTTGTCTTTCATTAGTTTTTACTGCCCAGATCCATTGGTTATCTGTCAGAGATCTTCACCTGAACTTGTTTCGTTAGCATCAAGAGTTTTAGTGAAATTCATAGAAGTTCTAGCCTTAAAGGGGTTTGATTTTTGCATTGGTCCTGTAGTGACTTTGACTTTAGAAGTTGTGAAACCTTTGGATCCTCTCTGGTTTTGTCAGTCTTCTTAGGAGTCGGACTTGTCGTAAAGTCTACCTGTGTGAGCAACCTACCTTTGTGTTGTCTCTTTGCGGAATTTTGAAGTAGCTTGTTGATTGAAGTTGTGAATTTCATTCTTAAGAAAAGAACAAAATAGTTTGATTTTTGTTTTTGACTGGTTTATGATTATGCATGAACTGGTCCTTGGTTTGATTGTTACCGAGTAAAACAACCTGGAATCATCTTAGTAGGCTTTTGCCTCTTTATATTTGCTTTTAGGTAAATTTCCTTTTGATTTGCTTTTTGAGTGAGTTTTTCCATAGATTTTTATAAATTTTGAAATTGCTTTTGTTAGAATAGTTTTATATGCTTTGTTAAATAGGAA
Organism: Pinus taeda; assembly: GCA_000404065.3. NCBI lineage: Eukaryota > Viridiplantae > Streptophyta > Pinopsida > Pinales > Pinaceae > Pinus > Pinus taeda. The sequence goes on along the minus strand of APFE031594275.1, from coordinate 143,440 downwards.
AAATACAAAAAACATCTCCTTTGCAAAGTTTGTTTTAAGTAGCGTTTGAAGTATTTTGAAAGAGAAAGGAATTTTCATGCAAGTAATGAGTGGTCATGTGTTGTATGCTTGGAAAAGATAAAGAGATTGTTTCTTTGATTGTCTGTTAAGAAAGTTACTTTTATCAAAAGTTTGCATTCTCCAACTCTCTTAGCTAGGGAATTCATTGAAAAAGGAAAGTAGTGTAAATCATCCTAGGTGCATCTTTTTAGTGGATTTGAATCGAGTCTACACACCATCAGTTTCATCTCCACTACCTTTGTCCTAAAGAAAAGCCATAAAATTAACGCTTAAAGTAAAATCAACTTAGCAATTCTTCTTTTACTAGGGCTCTGAAGCACCAATATAGATCAGGCTAGTGTCTTGGAGTAGGAGAGTAATTAACTCTCCAAGACTACAAAACCAAACAAGTAGCTTAGCTTGTGATAGGATAAATCAAACTGTTGCATTTATACTCTGGGAAAGCTCCTCTTAAAGGAGAAGCACGAGCTCGTGTCCGAACTAGTGAGGGGATCAATCCTCCCTCATTGGGAATGATGCCAGACACGCACGTATTACAAACGGTAAACCTCAGATTATTGTTGAGGAGCCAGGGGTCACTTATCGGTAAGCCTTGGATTGTTGTCAAGAAGCCGGTAAGGGGATTGAGCTTGATACTCTGCCCTTGCGTGCTATCAGAGTGTAGACTATTCCCCCAGGTGTATTTGTTGTTGTTGGTGACCTTAGTGACCATTATCTTAGGATTCTACCCAAGGTGACGGTGGAGGGAAGATCCCACTGTACCTGGAGCAGACGTCAGCTAGACTCACTTGGATCTTCTTGGGGGTTCACTTCACTCGAGATGGTTAAAGTGGAGGAACTTGGTCCAGTCTATTCATTAAGCAGGTTGCCAGGGTAACTGCTCCACCCGCTATTTTTGTACTGAATCCTACGAGGTTGGATTTCATCACCAACTAGTGTTTTTGGTCCGGAAGCTTACTGTTTGCATTTGGTTTGACGCCCTAGATTCTTTAGGCGTATGTTTCAAATTTGATTGGTTCTTTAGCGACTTTAGGTGGTTTCTTTTGAGATTTTATTTTGTTTTCGTGTGTAGTACTTAAAATTTTTTAGCTGTGGCTGAATCACCGAGACACTCTCGTAGACTTCGGGGCGAGTCTCCTGAAGTTGTTACTCTAGCCGATTTGTTGAGGCGATCCCATAGATTGCGGGGTGAACCTCCTGAAGAGGTCCGAGCTCATTACGAAGGTTTGAAAATCCTTGTAACTACTCCCGGCGGCAGTAGAGTAAGTCCACCTAAAAAAGGAGAGTCTTCGTTGGTAGTCCATCCAGATTACCAAAATCTAGAGACAGGTTATAATCCTGAAGCTGTTGCGGTTTCCAAGCTTACTGGTAGTGTTTCATCTGCCAGTGATATAGGTGAAGAACCTCAAATATCCAAACCTGTTACTCCGACTTCTAGTGTTCATGGTTCACCTAGGGTAGAACGAGTCACCACCGAAAATCTTCCTTCTGGTTTGATTGTTATTGAAGAGCTTGCTCCAGAACAAGATCTAGGAGCTTCTTACCTCGAAGAAGATCTACCTGCTCTCGATCTAAGAGAGCGTGAGTCTATATTTTACAGTCCTCCTAGAAGTACTACTTGGTATCTTTCGTTAACAATTTTTTTAGACAACTCAGTAAGTTTTTCTCCACCTCGTTTTCCTTTTCCACCCGGAGGTTTTACTACTCCTGTATATATGTCTAGTCTGTTATCTCCGGAAGCCTATTTATACGGCGGTCCCTCTATTCCTGCTGGGTATCAGTCCATTTCTAGTACTTTTTCAGGAGCATCTCCTCGTCCTTTAGAACAAAAGTTATTATCTGGAAGTAGTGGTAATAGTCAGTTGAGTGCAGAAGAAATTCTGATGATGTCAGGTCAACCTCAAGGCAGTCAGTTACCGCCTGGGGGGCAACCTCAAGGTACTCAATATGCGCCTGGGGGGCAACCTTAAGGTACTCAATATCTGCCTGGGGGGCAACCTCAAGGTACTCAATTTTCACCTGGGGGGCAACCTCAAGGATAGTACATCCCTACGGAACAATACATTCCTCAAGGTCAACCCTAGGCCCAATATGTGCCCCAGGGTCAACCCCAGTACCAGTACGTACCCCAAGGTCAACCTTCATATCAGTATGCGCCCCAAAATCAATATCCTTACGTACCTCAAGGTCAGCAACCCTAGTATCAGTATATGCCTCAGGGTTATCAACCCCAAGGCCAGTATCAACCGCAAGGTTATCAACCGCCTTCAGGTCAACTGTATTATCAATCTTACCCTCAATCCGGTTATGTACCTCCATATCCTCAAGGTCAATACCCTGGAACGAATTTGGTGTGGGATCCTTCTCAAAATCCACAGATGTTGCAACCAAATGTGCAGTCGTCCTCCCAACCTAGACAGGCCGCTGGTCCATCTTAGCAACCCGTCCAGTCTACGGCTTCAACTTCTACACCTTCTGTAGTCTCTCAGGCTGGGCCTAGTACACCTCGTACTTAGCCTCAAATGTCTGCTACGGCTACTGCAACATCTTCTCCATCTACCCCACCTTCTTCTGGAGTATCAGCAGCTCTGGTTTCTACTGTTCCTGCCTCTGTTCCTCAGACCTCTTGACCTCAGTCTGGATCTACGGTCCAGACTTCGGTCCAGATGCCTGTAGGAACTACGGTTGTTGCTTCTCAACCTCAATTTGTTCAACCTCCGTACCAGGGACAGTACCAACCTCAATATGGTCCTGCTGCTCAGCAACCAACCTACCAGTATCAACCGTATCGTGGGTACACTTATCAACAACCTCAACAACCCCAGTACGGTCCGGTTAATCCTGGTTTTCCGGGAGGATACAATATCCCGAACGTGATTCCTGTTCCAAGTTATCATGGATATCCTCCTCCTGGGGCTGGTTTAGTGACCCGAAGTTTTAGAGATCCGAACCGGCAATTGCCTTTTATCGCAACTTTGGATTTACTAGACTTGACGTGCCTGACGAACGATCCAATCAATTATCTTCCGTATTGGCCGCAAATGCCGAATAAGTTGCCCAGTGACATACCCAAGTTTGAAGGTAAGTCTGGAGAGGACCCGTCAAATCACGTGATGACTTACCACCTCTCGTGTGCATCGAATTCTATCTCAGATGATTCGATCCGCTGACGTCTTTTCCAGCGTACAATGATTGGTCTTGCAGCTAAGTGGTACATTGAGTTACCACGGGCCTCTTTTTACAATTTTAGCCAGTTAGCCACATCATTCTTAACTCATTTTCAGTTGCTGGTCAGATATGATAACGGCACGGAGTTACTAACTTCACTAAAACAATCGACGTCCACGTATATTTTCGATCATATTCACGAATGGAGACGTCGACGAAGGTTATTGAAAGTTTTTATCCCAGACCAAATCTTAGCTTAATAGTTTGTTAAATAATTATTACCGAAGATTACTGAAGATGTAGTTAAGGCCGGTTTAGTTACTGAGGAGCAAGTCATTGCTCAGGCGCAGCACCTTGACTTAGTTTACACACAGTCGGGTACTTTACACGAGAAGATCCTAGATCTTCTAAGTTCAAATCAAATCGCTGCTGCTCCTTCGGGATCTCATGCCGCTGATGGTATGATCGGTACGGTGAACACAAAGAGAAAGAATAAATCTTCAAAGAGTTCTTCTCCCATAATCATCCTACCTGATTCCCTGATAGGTGAGTCTTCTCCTGAAATTTCCGCCGAAATTCACGCCGTAGAGACATCTACGGTCAAATCAAAAAATGGTGGAAAGAAGAAGGGTAAGCAGAAGAATACAGCAGACAAGGCCCCAAAGGAGAAATCAAAAAAGTCAGAAACCAATGAGGAAAAGCACAAACCTAAGTATCCTAGTCTTATTTTTGAAGAAGATCATTATACAAGAGATTGCCCTCATCGGGCCGAGGTTGTGAAAATAGTCAAAGGTTCCGAAACTCCTACTGTTTTGAAAGATCCATTTCCAAAGCAGGAAACTAAAATGATAGGTTCTTCCTCGAGTACCAGTGAAGCACCCATTTTGATGATGTCTCATGTGAGGATTGTGACTCGATCGCAAGATTATGGTAGTAAGAATCCTGTTGATCGTAAGGAAGCATAATCTTCTCACTCTAACCCATCAACCTTAGCTCCTGGTCCCGATCCACTACAGATCGAGAAACCTAACCCTGACTTAGTAATCAAACCGCCTGCCAAGGGTATACTTCGAAAGTCTGCTTTCAATCCACATGCGAGAGCGGCTCAGAATTATAACATCGTTGAGGATTTAGCTATTTCACCCTCGACGATGTCGGCTCTGGAAGTGCTGCAATCATGCCCAGCACAAAGGAAATTACTTTTGTCGGCTATCGGAGCTGTTGATCTTCAGGATCCGAACCTAATAATCTTTGATCTAGAAAATAGTACACCGCGTTTACCTCATCA
>APFE031594275.1:110678-120979 GCA_000404065.3 Pinus taeda | reverse complement strand
ACCATTGACATCATTGGTGGTCTCTCTCACACTTGTTAACAGTTTACATCATCGACTGGTAATCAAGTGGTTTCTACCATGTTCGACATCGACTCATTTATTCGCATGGCTAGAATCGTACCAATTCGGGAAGTAGAGATGAAGACTGTTGATCTAGTTTCCACCATCCAGGCTGTGAGGATTTTTGTATTCATTATATTGTAGACCAATTATAAATAGATGGCTGCGTCCATACTGTGTCTACATGAGTCTATGATTATGATGTACTATGAAATCATTCCTTTATTAGAGTAGTAGTTAGTCTGTTAGTTAAAGTTTTTGATCTGAGTATGGGAATGCCTACCTCAGCGATGATATAATCTTACACATGTATTTTGTGTTGAAAATTGTAGGTTCTGACTGGGCTCTCCACAAGATAATCCTTGAAATTATAAAGTACTTCACCCTTCCTAGATGATATAAAACCCTAATCTATGACAGGCTTCGCACTTTGGGGGAAATCTGTTACACTAAAATTTTTCACCATGACTATTTGCAGTTAGTATGGCTCCATCAACAGTCATATTATCCTCCTTGGCAAGGCTTATACCTCTGCTCTCCATGTCAAACTTCAAGAAAGAGAGAAAGTCATTAAAAAACATGTTTATCTCTGGGTACGCAGTTTCTCTCTACCTTACCTGCGTGTACGCATCCCCAGTTCATTATACCTGCGTACTTGTACGCTCTGTATGTCAAGGGATGGGTGCGTACTCCTGAAAAGGTCAAAAGGCGCAAGTTTCATCTTAAAAAAGTTACTTGTGGTCATTTCTAGAGCATTCTAGAAGCTTGTTTGATGTGTATTGAGTGCCTCCAGATGCTTCATGTATCCCTATGAAAGAGGAACTTATCCCATCAAGGGAGGAGCTACCCCATCCAAAAGAGGGGCTTATCCCATTGATGGTGCACATGATTAACTTCCTCTAGTACAGTATAAATACAAGCATTGGGCCAGAGGAGGGGAGGTTGAATGCTGAACATTCCAAAGGGTAGATGCTGCTGGAATTAGGACTTCCTTGTAGAAGCTTGTGAGGAGAGATTCCCATCCTTTCTTGTTTCATTTGGAAATGGGTGAGCTTATCAAAATAAAGGAAAACTCTTGCTGGACCCTGGGAGGAACTTGCACAACACCAAGGCTTAGGTTGTAATGGTTTCTTTTGTTTCCTATTAATACAAATAAGTCCATTCTACTCAACAATTTGTTATTTATGAGTTGTTTCATATACTCCTTGGTCTGTATGTTGAATATGTTTTATTTTATGAGATATTCAGGTGCTATTTAATCGTTTGATTGTTAGTGAATGCAGGTTTCGAAGTGGAGGAGCTCATCTGGATCGATGAGGCTGGACTACTACAACAGTGTTGGACTACAGGTAGGATCTAAAAAACTTGGTTTCTCGTGTGATAAATGCATGTTTAGAGAAGGATTGCTCTTAATTGTCTTGTTTGTCACTAGAAAGTCTTAGGCTTCTAGGGAGGTTGGTTTTGTCCACAAGATTAACTCTTTCCGCATGACAAGAACACAACAAACTAATGCACTTATCTTCATTTGAAATTTTAATATCAACAGACGCTAACTGACTTACCACAATATGAAATGCATTTAGATGCTCTGTCACCGAGTCTCCATTTTTCATCCTCAAGCTATATAGCTTTTTCTGTAGGAATAGTTTATTCACCAGAGACTTAGATTGGTACAAAGTCCCTAACTTGGCCCATAAAGCCTTCATCATAGCTTCCCCTGATACATTCATCAATACTGAATCTGAGACACACAATCGTATTGTGCTCTTTGCCTTCCGATCCAACTTCTTCCATTCTTCTTCGAACACTCTGATTGGTTTAGTACCTGGATCTACCACGATCCACTGATCTTTATCCACCAACAGAGCCTCCATCTTGAGTTTCCACAACACAAACCTCTGACCATTAAATTTCTGAATCTCTATCTTTCCACTGCTCGCCATCTTCTTTCACCACCAGAATCGATCTCACAGATCTCCCACTGAACAGGGTCTACCACAGGCCCGAGTGAAACCCCTCAGTAGCAAAGGCATCCCCTTGAAGCCAAAACAACTTTGATACCAAATGTGGGTTTTAACCTGGTAAAGAAATTACCTTCATATGAATTCTAAAACACATAAAATAAACAATGTGAGAGCATAACACATAAAACACATACACACAGAGATTTTCCCCTGGATCCCAAAACGAGACTACGAGCTTGATTTTTCATTATACTCCTTTCAATGTTACAATACATATTTATACATGTCGAAGCATGCAATACCATGGACCAAAAACCATTGCATCTAAAACCCTGGACCAAAAACCATAGGTAGGTTCACTCAACCTAATATACGGTCCAAAAAAACTTTTTCGGAGGCGTTGCCCCAGACCCCGTATAGGGGGCTGCCCGCCCCCCTCAAATGCCCTAGATAGGCGGGGCTTCCGCCCCCCCGTTGTGCAATTGACACAATGAAGAGGGGGTTCTGCCCCCCCTCTAACCCCCCGATTCACTCTGTAGGTTAGTTGTGGAATGAATATAACATAACCCAACACTTTCGTCATGATATATTGAGCTTCAAGGCCAAAGGAAAGTTTAGGGGCTAATATTCATAGGTGGGTTGATATTCCATGATTTCTCCATAAAATGTATTCACCAATTTCATTTTTTTCTAAAAATTATTCACCCAAATTTTATACTATAAAATTATTTAGCCTTAAAAATCATCAAAAAATTATAGATATTATTTAAATCATTATATATTTGGATATTTGAACAAAAATGTCATAAAACATTTTACAATTTTCATATTAAGGAGTAGTAAGATTTGCCAAGGTTTCTAAAATGTAACATAAATTTCACTCCTTAAAATTTTCCTTGTTCAATGTGTAGGTATCCTAGTACATTCGATCCCATGCTATGGTAGGAGTACTAACAACTAGAATCATGTATATTATGTCGCCCTTCCCATAAAGTTTTGTTTGTCTTGTATGACGCCATCACCCATGTGTGATTTTTTTGGCCAATAAACTTACCCATGCTTACAAAAATTATCACAAAAGTATCAATCATAGTAAAATATGAGTCAAAAATCTCAATTATAATGTCTACAGTGTGTAACCAATCAAACCAGAGGTTATAGACTCATCACATGTAGGTGCATCTATGAGGTTTCCTTCCACATTCAATAATCAACAATAATATATGCTCATATTGTTAGTCATAGATATAATTTCAATTGATAAATTATCATTATAATATAATAATTAACATAATCACTAACATTAACCAAGCTAAACCTGACAATATGTAAAAAAAACTACATATACTAAATTCATTGAAAAATTGCACACTATCATCAAATAGGATTATAACGACCCTCATCATAACTAAAATAACACGAGAAATATACATCACAGTTTCTTTGCTTCAGCAAGAGTAGTTCCTTCTATTTCAATATAATGTGAAAAAATTTACAGAATATACAAAACCCTGTACGCTAGGAGGCGACAGGGTCACAAGGCGCATGAAACCAAAGTGCAGTGTTGCCCCGAAACAATTGACAGCTAGAAAAATCCTCCTCTACTATCGGATAACGCAAGGAAAACAAAAGCCTAAACGGAGGCTTAAAAGCACCCCCATCACTTGTGCAAAAAGCCTGAAAGGACCCGTGGCCCCATCGAAAAGGCACCAACAGATCTAACGGTAGAGACATCACCAAAAGATCAGACGAACTCCCTAAATATCATAGCACCTAACATGCTCGTAACTTATTTTATGATGGAGGGTGTTTTCCCCACCCCGCCCTAGCCACGTGGCAGACCTCTAATGGAATCACTTTAAGAAAAACTAAACCACTTACCATCCCAAAACTATGCAATCACCCGTAAACTGCAAAACCTAGTTTTCTGAAAGGGAAGAGGATAGAATGGGAAACCCCTTCGCCAAGAAACAAGAGCCACCAAAATTCATAAACTCCAATGACAGAAGCATCAACAGTGACCACCATGGACCATGGGAAGAACCTGATGAGCAAACTGAAGAGGAAGGGCTTGGCCAATTCCACCAGGAAGAAACCAAACAACATAGAACTTTTTTGTTTTCCCCTTGTCTCCCTGAGAACTGTGACCAAAATTTATTGGATGTTATCATACAACTTCTTTCCTCCGGGCCCAATGTTTGAAGATGAATCCACGGACCCCACTAGTCCCTCAGGCCCCACCAAACTGCTCAATGAATCCTAAGCATTGATTAACAGTGCGCCATCAAACGACTGAGAAAAAAATCGCACGCCCATAGTCCTCAACCTTTAGGCACAGGGAGAGTGGTTTTTGGACCACGCCCTCCACTACGTGTCATGTTTTCTATGGCATAGATGCCAAAAATCTAAAACTACTTTTAACATGAAAGTCGTACGATCTATACAAAACCACTTTCTTCGGTTTGAGAAGCTTTGTCGCTCATCACTGAGAATAGTCCTGAGCATGGTCCACTTAACCTCTAACCTTGGCTTACCTTTCATTGTGCACCTTTTTGTCCCGCTTGATGTAGCCCTCTGACCGTTGACCATTACTAGTTGGGTTCTGTCATTTTACTTTTGTACTCTTCTTTGTCCTCCTTCGCCTGATTAAGGTAGAGTTTTTCCAGGTTACTTTGTGCCATTGTGTTCCACCTCCTTACAATTGTACTATCCTTGCAGCTGACACCTTAGTTGGCTAGAATGTCAGCCAATTTGTTGGCCTTTCTCCTCACATGAGTAAATTTGAGAGTACGAAGTTCCTGTAGATGCACCTGAATTCTCTTAAGAACTCTAGTTAACCTCCAGTGTTTTGTGACCTTTTCTACCTCTATTCCATTACTGATTCTCTTGGCAGCGTTTATGACTAACTCTGAGTCCACTTTTATTATGACATTTTGGCAATTGATCTGTATCAAAAATTCCAAGAATTGTTCCAAAACCATTAGTTTTTCCATGCTGTTAGTGGCTTTTCCTAAGTGACCATGGAAGAGGGAGATTATGCTACCTGTATCATCTCTTGGAACTCCGAGACAAATACATCACACTTACCATCACATCCATTAGTAATAAAAGTAAAATAATTGAGTCCTTGAGTTGAGGTCCTTGAAGAATAAGGTATGTTCCATAAGACTATATGAAGGATAAGTTAGCATCAAATATGGTCTATGAGAGAGGGAAACTAAAATAAGGTTAGAAAATTTCTTTCGTTTATGACATAAATTAATTTTAATGAATTTTAATAAATTATATAATGAATATTCTATTAATTAACATAATTAATTGGTCATCTCTCTCTCTCTCTCTCTCGCTCGATATATATATATATATATATATATATATATATATATATATATATATCTCAATTAATAAAGTTATTATGGATGAAACGAGGTGTTAGGTGGCATAGCCACCATCAACTTAAGAAATAGTGAGGAGACACATGGCTTCCATGGAGTATGCAACATGATACAAATAGTCAAACATTCTAATGACCCTCAACATATGTTCAGCACCTCTCACAGATGATATAAGAATTGAGAGGATGAAAAATAGGTTGGTCTCTCTACTTCTTGTGGAATTTATACAAGTGCTAAAATTTGCTAAAGGATTAGCTAAATGAATGACCAAGCACCCATGGCCCAAGGTAATTCTCCCTATCCTAGCTTCCCTCAACCCTCAAGTCTCTATCAAAATATTTTGGGTGGTAAGGTTTATATATGTTGGTTATTTTCGAGCAACACTGAATTTACTATGTGGTGGTCAGTGATAAGATGTTTATAGCTCAGTTTTTTAGTGACTTTGCAATTGAAAATATTAATTTCAGTAGAAACAATTTTGCTTATTTTGGAGGAAGGTGGTTTCTAATATTTTGTGATATTTTTGGCGATCTCCTTTCTTACACTCAATAACTAGTTTTCTCCTCAAATATATGGTATTTTACACTGCATTTTGTGTTTGATAGTTAGATAGAGTATTTTCATTCGCTTCTCATCCCTAAAGTGGTGATATTTTCCTTCGTTGGTGCATACTCCTAGGTCGTCCCATAGCTTCATAGGCACCTGAGGGGTGGGTGCAGAAAGGTCCTAGTGAAGGCACTTTTGTAAGTGACTTTTTTTTTATTCCTATTTAATTATTTTGGCATCTATAACTATAGGTCAGTAGTCCCATAACACTCCTCAAATTTTGTGTTATATTGTTTCTTTCTATTAGCTTGTCTCTAAGGCCAAGCAATTTGCTTTCTCTTTAGAGGCACAATGATCATACCTCCTACATGTGATTTAAAGCTCGACCTCATGATCATTCCTAGACTTACCTTTTTTTATATGAACCCCCCCTCTCCCCCAAGAGATCAAATCAGGAGCATGGAAATCAATATATGCATATACTCAACCATATTACCAGTTTAAGCTACTCTTGCATATTATAGTTCTTGGAAAAAATGATGCAAATGATGAAATCCTAATGATGATGGATGAGCTTTAAGATGAATTCAAGACCATGGGAAAACACCTATCAAAGAAAAATGTGGTCATTCTATGTAGCAAAGACCTTGCTTCTTGAGATAGTCTACGTGATATAGTGCCCATTAACATGGACGTTTCCACCTTCTAAAAGTTTTTGAATGATGCTATATTTATTTTATGATATATGTTACATTTTATCTTAGTATATTATAATAATTTACATTTATTTAGTTATTTCATATTTCCTATCGTTGATAAGCAAGGACATCATAAAACAAAAGAAGAAAATTTATTTTAAAAAAATTTAAATATTAAATTATAAAAAATTAACATTATTGTATGTATTGTGTGAAATGTTTTAATTATTATAGGATTTGATTGTTTTTCTACTATTTGGTTCACAAGCCTTAGATATTAGTGAATGCTTCATCGACAAAATATTTGTACAAGAGAGATCCACCAGAATGGATCACTTCTTGCTGACTCAACGTGGAGCCTGATCCTGAGAGTTTGGAGAGAATTTTACCTATGATCTCTTAATAACAAAGGTTATTTAACAGCTAGAACTTAACCTAACCCTTGAGGCTTATAAGATTTTCCCATTATTATGATAAATTTTCATTATTAAAAAAAAATATGGATAATCTTTGTTTCAAAGTTTTCTTATAATTGTTTGGAGATTTTTAATTGATATATATATATATATAATATATAATATTTATATAATATATATATATATATATATAATATATAGATATATATATATATATAATATATATAATATAATATATATATATATATATATATATATATATAATATATATAATATAATAATATATATATATATATATGTTGATCAAAACAACTTTCATTAGATTTTTAAAAGTTTATAATATGATTTGCTAGAGGTCATTTCTCATCTGGCCCCACTCCAAACAGATTTATTGGCTATAAGAGAAAGATCATTACAACCAGGCATTTGCTAAAAACCATAAACTTTCATAAAAACATAGTAGTTTAGGATGCAAAAAATACACCAATTTTTAGCATAACTCACAAGCACTAGAAATTGTCAAGAGGGTCTCTAAAATGACGAGCTTCAAGAACAATATATCAAGGAGGTTTCCCATGCACATGGAACTCAAGTTTCTCAATTATATCCTCAAGAATATCCAACTTAGTGGGAAAACATCATTAAGCTGACCGAATAGAGGCAATACAATCAAGGTAATTCCATTGCAATTGTAGAATATCCTCCATGTGGCTCAAGGACTCATCCTACTACTCCTATATTTCCCTTCCCATATCCACTATCATTGTTGTAATTCAATTGATTTATCAGGGTGTATATTCTAGGCTAGGGCTACCGAAGTAAACGAAATAGTTGGCAGAACCTCATGAGAAATTTATCCTTCCTACAATACACCATCGATTCCCTCCACAACTTATCCCCGAGGATGACCAAATCATGCTCTCGATCCTCCCTTGCTAGTGCAAACACACAACACACACTCACTTTATATAATTCTCCAAGATTTCACCAAACTAGTCTAGGTATGTTAGACTCTAAGCTTTTCTGGTAGTTTTTTGGAACAGTATGATCCTAATTATCCATAATACTATGTTCATTATGTTGAACCCCAAAGGGGGTCCATCATGAGGACAAAAAATGAATGATAGGTTCAGAGAAGAAACTAATTTAAAGACTAACCTACATATATTATTCAACTTTCATTATTTTAATTATAATTATTTTAATTTAATTTTAAATTTTAATTTAATTGGATTTTTAATTAACCTAATATGAATTAGTGAATAATAATAAGACTAATTAATTCTAAAAAAGATAATGAATAATAGATTAAGTGAATAAGTTAATTTTTTAAATGTAATAGTTTATTTTATATGATTAGTTTCTAATTTATTTTTATATATAAAATATAATTGTAATTAATTTCTTTATTACTTATACAAATTAATTAATTAATCTATAAGTAATAAAGAAATTAATTACAATTGTATTTTTATATATAAAATAAAAATTAGAAACTAATCATACAAATAAACTTATTACACTTAATCTATTTATTCATTATCCAATTAGAATTAATTAGTTTTATTATTATTCACTAAATCCACATTGGCTTAATTAGAATCAATTAATAAAAATTAAAATTAATTGAAATTAAATTAAAATAAGTAAACTAAAATAATGAAAATTGAATAATATACGTTGGTTAGTCTTTAAATTAGTTGGCTTCTACTTGAATTTATCATACTTTAGGTTTTATTTATTTGTTTTGGTTAGAAGATTCTTCTCTCAATCTATCATTCATTTTTTGTCGCGATGATGGACCCGCTTTGGGGTTCAAAAGGTCGACATAAAGAACATAGTATTATGGATAATCTAGATCATATAGTCTAGCTATGCCACAAGAGATGCACACTTATACTTTGCACCCAAGGAACCTTCCCCTCAACACAAAAAAATAACCGCCCAAAGGACAACCACTACATAGGACTGGCACCTACATACCTTGTTGGCTCTTGAAACCCCCATGGTCTAGCCATATGGGAAAGTACCATTTTCCTACCTCATACATACAACCAAAACATGATGCCTTGAACCCATTAATCCTAGAAACCCCCAAAGTTCCAAGCTTCCGCCAAACACAACTTGACATGTCCAAACGTGGGTATTTCACCTTCACCCACAAGGCTATAGATGCATCATTTACACACACAGAATAAGACACCCAACTATAGCGATGCATGAACAATAAAAAAAGAACCAACCGAAATCTTTTCCCACCTGTCCAAGAGCCTAGACAAGAACTAAACAGTGAGAAAGATGAGCTCATCTCAATGGCACATGATAGATTTTAACTGATCGTCGATGTGAGAGAGACAACACACATACCCATAAAACCAAACTATTGCAGAGCACTAGCGATAGTAAAATAAATACCACAACACTTCCCCCACTAAGCCCAAGAGAAAAATGAGAGTAGAATGAGAAGGGAAATGAACTTACCCCCACAACATATGAAAGAGGCATCCCAACTGAGAAAGGTTGCCTAAACAACTTCATTGTTGTTGCTCCAGGGTCCTAGATAGACACCTGCAAAGTGTACCTAAGGATCCCAAAGATGTGTTTGCACCATGGAAAATTTTAGGTGCTAATATTCGTAGGTGGACTAATTTTCCATGCTTTTTCCAAAAAATAGATTTGCCAATTTCTATTACCAATTTCAAATTTTATAGTACACCATTATTTTACCATAAATATCACCAAAATATTATAACAACTAATACAAAACCATTGGAAATCTAAATATTTCTACAAAAATATGAACAACAATTTTACAATTTGCATATTAGGGACTAGTAGAATTTGTCAAGGTTTCTAAAATTTAAGATGAACTTCCATCCTTAAGATTTTCCCTTGTGCAAACAAATTCAAGTTCAACAAAATCTTGCTTATCCTCCAAATCTTCCTCTAGACAAGTCTGAGACCACATAATCACTGGTTGTAGCTTGCATGCACCTCCCATCAACTGATTAAAGAAACCCAACACCACTCACATCTTTGCAAAAAGTTGAAGGCATTTCTCCTCGATGTTTACAAATATGCTCATGTGCCAACAACAAATGGCATCCATGCTCATTTAGAACACCCGAGATTTAAGTGTGGCGACCAATCCCCAATGCCCACCCAAATATATATATGTATATATATACATATATATAGATATATATATATATATATATATAT